>MNCI01033814.1:2097-38590 GCA_015680685.1 Gnetum montanum | reverse complement strand
TCGCACCCATTATGTATTTAATAACAAGGATAGGAGATGAGGGTAGAGAAATATTAATTACAAAAGCAATAAATAACAATTAAAATTAACTGAATGTTGCAATGATGAAGTAATCTCGATCTTTATTATTGGTCATGTGCATGTCCAAGTACGTCACACTCAAATAAAGGTTCCATACAATTACAATCATCACACTATGGGCATGCACTGGGGAAAGGGTTGAGAGGAAAAAAACTAACAAAAAGATCCTACTCTAACACTAACTTCCTATGACTTTCTCATGTGCCCAATTGTATATTTATAGGCTCACATAGGAACCATGATATCGCGTATTTGATATTGCTAGCCAGGCCATGACATCGCGTACTCGATATCAAGGGTCTAATATCGGGGGTTCGATATCAAGACTCATAAGATATCAGGGGTTCAACATCAACACTTGGTTAACAATGGTTCAATATCGGCACCTGACAAACCACGATTCATCAACTATCTATAATTATTTTGTTAGTAAGGTAAATTTCTAGGCATTTGCATTTTTACGAACTTGGGATTCAAAGAAAAAGTCCCAAACTCTTGTAGATGAAACATAATTGGGCAGTAGCCCTTTGGATGGTCATATTGGCAGATGTCACATCCATCATCCTTTTCTGTGGTTGAGTCTATAGCCTCTTCTACTACAACTATTTTTCCTTTTTGTCGATAAGTGTTCCTACCTATTTCTTTGTTCTTTTCCTATTCTTGTTTTGATCACTCAATCCTTTTTCATTACCCTCTTTTGTATGGATTTCATGTAGGTTGTAACTTTATCATTTATCAACTCCTGCATCTTTTCTATCCTTGCTTCAAGTTCAGTGATAGACTTTTGTATTGGTAAGGTTTGTTGTGAAATCACCTCATCAAGAGCTACCTCCTTTTCCTCATCATGGATATGAACCTCCTTCTTTTGAGGATTTAGATCCTAGTGATATTCCTCCACATTCTTTCATTTACATAATTCACCTTCTTCTTTTTCCACCTACTCAACTAGCCTTTGTATTTTATGGGCCTTCAATTCAGATAACTAACCTTGGACATAAATCCCAAGGGTCACTCTTGTTTGGTTACAAAGCCCATCTATAATGTGGAAAAGTGGCTCTCTTTAAGAGAAATCATGGCTTGGACATCCATGTAGTAGCGAATAGTATCTATCTAAGGCCACATCCAAGGATTCATGTTTTTCTTGCCTTCATCCTTGAATTTATTTTCTTAGGTTATACATTCTAGCATAGGTTTTTTATTTTTGGTTGAAGAGTTCCAGCATTGTGGACCATTATTGGATTGAATCCGGTTCCAACAATCTATACCAATTTTCAACTTTGTCTATTAGTGTTCTAGGAAAGAGCTTAAGCTTTTTCCACTCATCATGGAAGACTTGTAAGTGATGTTTTGAATTATAGTTATAGCCTCCTACAATTTAGGGATGTTATTCATATTAAGCCTTTTGATGCAACTTTCCCTTTGATGCCTATGGGGTATTCTAACTACATTTGTTATCTACATCATGCTCCTAGTAGCCAAAAAAGGGTTCATCATCATCAGACATGTCATGGTGATAATTTCTATTTCTATTTGTCTGATTATGATGATCTTGTCTATGCTCACTTTGATGATCTCATATATTTTTATTTCTATCTTCATCTTGACCCCTTAGTATATCTTTATTTCTATACCTACATTCATCCTTTTCAAAACTTAATGTGGAAGAGGAAGAGGAAGATGGAGAACTGGGAGAATCACCATGGTTTCTATATCTTCCCCTATGATCTTTTGATTTATCACCTCTGGGTTTGAAGTAGGTCCTAAGCCTTGAGGTCCTCCTTGTTCTAGGACTTACTCCATCATCATATATCTAATATTGCGGGATGTGTTCTTGCCTATAAATATAGCACATGGAGGCATGATTCAAATAACTTTCATTTCATTCTTAGGTAGACTCTTTTAGTCTTTTTTCATATTTTTAGTGATAGAATAAATTTCCACAATGTGGTGTTGAGCAGTTGTACGAAATCTTTATTTGAGTGAAGTATACTTGGACATAGTTCATGTCCAAAAATAAATATCATGATTGCTTTTCATCATTGCAACATTCACTTATTTTTTAATGTTTTACTTAGAATAGTTTTTACTACTATCTAGATAATCATTTATATTTTCAAGTATTTTACTTTACTTATTCATTAGTAAAGTGGAATGAGTACGACTAGTTTCAAACATTTAAGTGTAATCTTTTGGTAATCCTAGTAGTGTTATTGCTTGACTCACCGAGTAGCTTAATGCTTGGTAACCTAGTAATGGTTACATGAGTCCAAGACATGTATGGTAAGCTAGGACCAGATGCTCATCGCTCTAGGCTAGAGTAGATTTACCTTACCATCACTACTTCGACTTAGGCCTAAATTTCATTCCCAATTATGTTTATCACTAGGAGTAATCAAGGCCTAACAACATCAATTATCATATGCCTCACTTTGGACTAAACCATATGTGATAAAGCTACCACTAGTCCAAGTGGAAAGGCAATGTCCTACGATTAATGCTTAACAATCTAGATGCCACAATGAGTCCCATCGAAGGAATTCAATTGGATCGTGCGTGAATGTTTGTGATTCATATGGTTGGACGTAGGGGTACCTACCACTCATCACCATCCTATCTTAGAGACCTTTTAGTTGCTCATAATTAATAAGAATATGAGTTGTATATATACCTCTCAAATATGTAGTTTTTCCATTTAAGTAAGATGATTTTTCTATGATCAAATTATTGGGTTACTTAAGAAGACCAAATAAGCACAAGTCTACAACCATTAATCACTACACCACCCTAACTCTAGTGAATTTAAAGACTTAGAAGTAACTCTTGAAGAAAAATCTAGTCAAGTTAAATGTTGGTTTCAATCAAGCCCCAATTCAAAAGTTAAAATCTTATTTGATCATGATGGACACATCCATGTTCATTTCCTAGCCCAACCATAATTTATAGATTTGATTATTTAGCATAACTAAAGGAACTAAATGAAGGTTTTTGATAACATCAAATCAAGGAACTACATTGTATAAATGTAGGTACAAAAGAAAATCAAATTAAATTCATAGTCTACTAAATGATTTTGGGATACTTCACTTAATCTAGGTCTACCAATGATGAGACCATGAAATAATCAAGACCATATGGCATTGGAAGTGGTGGTGCTATCTTGCATTACTAAAGAGGAACTTCAAGGTTATCCTCATAACTTGAACAAGCAATGGTAAAGGAAACTATCATAAGATACCTTGTGGAGCATGGTGAATTCTCTCATGCTTCAATGAGCTAATTAAATTATTTGCTAGAACATAGTAATGTTACATTTTTCTTCTTCTTGATGGTTAATTCAAATTTTCCATTTCGTACTTATTATTTCATCTTTAGTACATCTTTGTGGGTGCAAGAAAGTAGGGAATTAGATTTGGTCATCTAAAGGGTAGACCTAAATTTGGTGTTGATATCTCACAAACTATTGAGAATCCATAGGTATCTCATCAACAAAATTTGTAAGGGTAAGAAGGACACATGCCTATGATAAGTGGTAGATAATTTCAATACTTAACCATACAACTCACAAGTGTTCTCATGTGACCAAATCCTACTCTATAGAAGGGAAATGTAAGTATACTAGTGAGTTGATAATAAGTTTGTGATTGTTATCTTCCCACTTCGAGTTAGCAAAGTACAAAGCATATGGTTTAACTCTTATTAAGGTATATGATGAAATAATGTTGGTAGGATCTAAGTGTACTAAATTTGAACTAAATGAAAATGAATATATATTCTATAATCAAGAATAATGAAAATATAAAGTTATTCTAGTCTATCAACAATAAGTATCCATTCTTGGCTTGCCACACATATCCTAGGCGAATGTAATTGTTAGTAGAATTACCAACTTTACCATTGAGTGAATCAAGTAAAGTCACTACTTTTTTTGAAGAAAAAGTAAACCTGATTCTATGGTCACTAGGGCACATCTAGTAATAACATATTATACATGAAGCATACTAGAAAATGATTATAGATTTCAATAATAGAATAGCCCAAAACAAATGCATTATTAAGCTAGCTAACCATCACCATGATGTGTTAGAATAATAGAATAATCAATGATGAGGCATTTAGCAAGTATAGCAAGGTTACTCTTTTGTTATTGAGAACCCCACCTATTGCACAAAATTCACTTTGTATGTAGTGCTGCTACAACAAAAGTTTTATTTCAACATTACTTCCATTTTACCCAACTTTAAGGAATTTGATTAATAAATTCATTAATGAAACTACTAAGCTAACATACTTTTGTGATGAGCCTAGGTTCATTCCAAAAAGATTGAGTCTTAGAAAAATGGAATAAATAATGATTAGTGATTTCTTCTAGAACTTCACAATGCATACACTTCTCATTTGTAATTAATCTCTTATTAAATAAAAACAAGCTCATAGGTAATTTTCTATATAGACACTTTGACATAAAAATTTTGGATTTTGATATCATCACATCATGCCACCAAGATTCTTTAATTGGATCTTTAATTCCTAGCACTAAACTTGTATATGCTTCATTAAGCTTTATATTGACAAGAATCACCCTATTGTACTATTTGATCATGAACCCAAATATTTGATTGGAATCAAGGCTTTAATTTTTCAAAACTTCTCCATGTTGGACTAGTACAATAAATGGATGAAGCATTATGGAAAAGCATGTTGTTATATAGGCACTTAGCTCTCATGACTTATATCCATGGTTTTTTATCTATGTAAAGTTATCACACAAGCTTCCCCAAAAATGCTAAATTTATATGACTCAAATGGCAAATATCCCATCCATCCTCTTGGATGGGATGACAAATATTACTCTAGTTTATTGAATGAAAGTTACATTCTTTAATATGAGACCAAATAAAACATCATTCTAGCTTCTTCAATTTATTCAAAACTACTTATAGAGATTTAAAACATGAGAGATAATAAAGAGGGGTAGCTTGGAATACAAAATGAATTAACTAGAGACTTTCAACTTGTGTTAGCAATTTCTCCTTCCACACTAATAATTTTCTATTAATTATTTCAATGAATTCTTCCCATAAATTTATTTTCATTATGCCAATGAAAAATGGGTGGCCCAAATGTATTGTAGGCAATTTATCTTCTTAACATTCTAGTTTCTGACAAAATTCCTAAAATACTGTAATAAGTATGCCAAAATTAAAAATACTACTCTTTGTGAAACTAATTTTTAGGTCTAAAACCCCAACAAAAGTATGAAGGAAATCAAAAGAATTATTAAGGACAAACTTAGAACCCTAAAAAAAATAAAAGTATAATCAACAAATTGGGAACTTGTTAAATTTGAACATCCATTGAATGATGCCTTTGATAAGCTACTGTGATTTTTATTTTCAAAGGATAGTACCAAAAAATTTCATTTCCATAATAAATAAATAAGGATAAATTGGGTCATTTTTTTCCATGAAATCCCCTATAAGCTACCCATTAATCAAGAGAGAAAAATAGATACCTTTATATCACTAGTTCAATTTTCATAACCCCTATTCTCAAAAATCCAATTTGCAAAGCATCTCATCAAAGAAACCCCAAGAAATATTATCATAAGCCTTTCTTATATCTAATTTAAGAGCAACACTTGGTTTCTTCTGAAGATTGGCTAAATGGAGAATTTCTTAAGTGAGAAAAAATTGATTCAAAATATATCTACCAAGTACAAAGTCATCTTGCTCAAATGCAATAATAGAATAAGAACCTTGCTTACACTATTAGCTGTAAATTTGGATATGATCTTGTAAATAGTATATCATAAGCTAATTGGTCTATAGTCTTTGATATTACTTACTTCAAATTTCTTTGGTAATAAATAGATCCATGTAATATTAAATTCATTGAAAATACAATTTGTCTTCCAAAAATCAAAGATAATATCACAAATATGTTTCCTAACAATGTCCTAAATTTTTTTTAAAATTCATCTAGAAACCCATCTAAACCTAGTACCTTGTAATTGAGCATACTTTTTACAGTCTCTGAGACCTCCTCTAAAGTTGGAGCTCTATTGAGTAATTAAATATCATGTGAAATAATCTTACTATCAACTACTTTAATAACCTCCCTTAATGTCTCTTTATCAAGATTTAGTCCTTTACTTAATAGACCATGCTAAGAATTAATTAACTAGAAATTTAACCTTGATTTGAAGTGGTGGTAGCATCCTTTCCTTTCAATTAAAGAATTCGTGATTTAGAATGATACATTGATTCATATTAATGGAAAAAATTTGTACCTACATCATCTAAAAGATATCATTTCACTTTTTTTCTTTGTTTCCAATACTCTAATTCTTATTATTGAAGATCCTCAAAAGCATGAAGGAGAGTTCACTCATAACGTTGAAGATCATGAGAACAACCAACTACATTAGGTTCTTGTTGAATTTGGTCTAATTATGTAAGTATATCATGCTTCCAATCATGCTAATTTAGTGGATGTTTCTTTTTCCATTGAATCATTGCTTATCTAACACATTTCAATGTTTGAAGGACCTTAAACTACACTATGCTAGAAAACCTATGGTGTCATTGCTACTAGATAATTGCTTTCACCTAAGATGACTTATTCCAATAGTCCTCTCATCTAAACATTCATGTATGAAATCTCACTTTTGTACAGAAAAAATTAACCAATGATCTAAGCATGTACAAGATAGACACCAAGCTAATGTAAAGGAAAAGGATTGATATCATGGAATAGAAGCAAGAAAATGATCTAGCTTACATAAAACTCTAACTACACCATGATACTAATTTAATTAAGTATACTATCCATCCAAAAGAGGGATATTAATGTAAGCTAAGCTTGTGACTACATTCATAAAAGGAGTATGAGCTATGCAATTCCATTACCCTCAAATTTTTCAGAGGAATTTAAGATCACATTGAGGAATGAAGAGGCAAATAGTACCAATAATTGTTATTTCATCTAATTTAGTTTTCTATAAGCAAATAAAATCCAATTTTTCAAATGACCACCACTTAATGGTCTATTGATGAAAGGGCATTTAAAGCCCTCTCATATTCCAGCTACGAATTTTCACTTGGAGGTGTAGGAAAAGACTCCTCCATGCTATATTTTTAAAATCATGGTGCTAAAGTTTGAAATTCAAAATAAATTATTTTTGCATTTAGTAATTTTTATTCTATGAAAATACATGCTTTTCATTATCTATATTCCAAAAACTTCTAGTCCAAAAATACCAAAAAACCCACAATTCTAAGATCTACCTAACAATAAAAACATTCCACATATCCATATCCAGATCATACAATGAAACCCAATGATAAGAAAAAATTATTTTATCCATCAAGAACATCTAGAGGCCTAATAAAGCTACTACTAAGTTACAAATAATCACACTTTATGCTCAAAACTAGTTGCACTTATTCTACTCATATTAACAAACATAGTATTATAAAATGACTTAGAAAATGTAAATGACATAGTAAAAGTAAATGACATTAAAATATAAATCTATTCTATGTGAGATGTTGCAGTAATGAAGAACAATATCAATCTTTATTACCATTCATGAATTCTATTCAAGAACAATCCACTTAAATAAAGATGTCATACAACTGTAATTCACCACACTACATGCATTCACAACTAACACTAAATTCAAGAAAACCAACTTCAAGAGTTTCACTAACTATTGGAAAAAACTTATTATTTGACATGATGGTGGATTCATATTTACAAACATGAACATAACCTACTATGCCCTATCTACAACATCATATGTTGATTTACAATATCATAGATATGATATCATAATCCTTCCAATTCATTATTTCATCATATCCCCACAACTGTAGTGTCTGAAAATGTCGGTGGTTAGAACATCGAGAGGTTGTAAGGTGCATAGCCCAACCTCGAGTCTGCAAGAGGGTGATGCTAGGAAAAATGGAAATGGAGCACCCTAAGCAGTCTAGTTGATCAATCAGGTACTTACGTGGTGTCCAATAACCATTCGTAGATAATGATTTTTAAGCATCACGTATAAGAGTTTGGAATAAGTAGGAGTGCAATATGAATAATAGTGAGAGAATATGAACATAGGTGCATATGAAAATATAAAGAAATAGATACCCTAATAGTTTAAAATACTATAGAAAAAGAATGAAATGATAGTGCGAGTAAAGAAATACACCACCCCAAGATTGGGGGATTTGGCTTTTGATTGAATGATGTGTACAATTGGTGTGCAACATAGATAGAAATAGCTGGGTAGCAAGGCAATATGGTCATGCTCTCTGGAGTGTTGCAAACGTGGTGTTGATAGGCATGAAGGAGTTGATGCTTGCTAGTCTAAGAGTTGCTATGCTATGCATGGGTAGGCATCATGTTCAGGCATGGGAGTGGAACAAGGATTTGGAAGGCCCTAATGCTGAGATTTACCACTGATCAACATTTTGCTCGCCAATCTTCTATCGAAGCTTACTACAAAAGCCAACCCTTAGAATGTCGTTTACTAGGGTATTTATAGAGCCAGGGTTGGGGGAAAAGGCATGGTTTGGATGCCATGTATCCTAGGTCCCACATAGCATGAATGTGGATGTATCACGCTGATGTGCTACACTCAAAGTGTGGTGTTACGCTGATGTGCTACGTTGAATGGAACAAGAATAGGAATGGAAAATCTGCAAAATTATGACCATATTGTTCAAACCACATGTGCCAAAATCTGAAAAATACCATGTTTTTACAAAAATTCCTAGAACAAATGCAAATTGGAACCTATGCTCCAAGACTATGTCTTCCCTTCTCTTTCGAGTAGGGTCAAGCATAGGGACAACTTCAGGGACCAATAGGGGGTGCAAAAAACAAAACAAACTACTCACTTTGGCTACCAGAGAGATGCTGGAGTAGGAATGAGGGTTGATGCCAAATTCTTGAAGTTTTTGAAGACATTGAGAGGTACCTTTCCAAGTGTCACACTGCCTACATTGCCTAGCATGGCAAAGCATAACATAGACACTTCAAAACTTGCACTTTTGGCATACTACACCATGCTACGCTGTGCAGTGTAGCACCCATTTCTCAGGGAATTTTGCCAAAACTGAAGATGCTGCTCTAAGATCTCATGAGGCAAGTAATTTTAGTAGTCATTAAAATGTGTCTTCCATATCAACACAGCTTGATGCCTTCTCATTCCATTCTTGGACCATCTTTTGGAGCTGTCACCCTTGCTACATTGTGCAGCATAGCACAACTTAACACCCATATTTGCATGAATTTTGTCAAACTTGCCATGATTTTCCATGACATGCTAATCACACTCCAAGGATGCAGTAGGATAGTCATCCTTGGAAGTCAAAGAATTGCCCAAATGCACCTTCTATGTCTAGTTCAACACTTAGAAAAATTTCAGTCCCACATGGCCTACTACATTGTCTACACTATGCAGCGTAGGAAAGCGTAGCAGGTCAAAAATAGAAAATTTGTCGAACTATTTTGTGCATCCTAAATACTTTTAACTACTCCTAGCCTAGCACCTAGGTGGACTAGCAACTAGGACAACCTAGAAGATAGAAAATTTGCTGAATTATTTAGCTCACCATTGTTGTGCCTTTGGTTTATGCTAACTGTGCCGAGGGGTGTAGCAGATAGACTCAAAAAACATGTGCATGCATTAGGACTTCTAGGGTGCCTTGCGATCTATGCAACCCAGCATGATGCCACACTTGGAGAAATTTTGCCCAAGTCTCAATGCTCAGACAAATCTGGTACTGAGTTACAAGAGCCCAAAATTGATCGTGTTTCACTGGCCCCTCTTTGTTAACATCTAGAGGATTTTCCTAAGAGACATCGACAAAGAATATGAAACACCATGATGAACACAACCCCAACACCATTCATTAGTGCCTACTTAGCTGATGCTTTGCTATGCTTGAGAGTGCTAGGAAAATGAAGTATGGTAGAGAACAAGGGATGGGTTTGAGGAGATAGGATCAGGGGACAATGGATGGAAAAGGAAAAATGTAGGATGTTATACCATAAGAACCATTGCCATGGTGTGATCCCTCATCAGAGTGCTTATGAGGGAGTTAGCACACATAGGTGTCTTTCCTCTTTTGGATTTCAACCTCTCATTAGAGTACTTAGAGATGATCGATTCGAGGTTGAGATGGTTGCAAAGTGGCAACTATGCCATTTGACTTGGGCAATTGTCATATCTTGTTTCTTTTTTATTTTTCTTTCTTTTCTTATTTTTTTTTTTTTTTGCTTTTTTTTCTGAGGAAGTTGCACACCCATATCCTTTTGAAGGAAACCATGTCATCACTGTAGGACAAGTGTTTCCTCCCCAGGATGAGTTGTGTTACATCCATGTGGGGCTTTGACTAGCCTATAGAGGCTTCCCATGGGACAAGTTGTGTTACGCCCATCATGGGTTTAGCGGTTAAGTGCAAGAAAGGGTTGCATGTGCATTGGAGAAGCTTGAGAGCGGATGCCAGAAATTGCAAAGGGAGGAAATAGAGGTTAGGTTAGTTAAAAGGATATGAGGGTATGAACTCTCAAGTAGCTAGGCTAGTAAAAGTGGAAACTTTGGAACAATGTAGTTTCTTTCTCTCATGGTGAGACACATTCCTGGATGATGCCATCCTAGTTGTTACCTTGCAAATGCAACAGAGAGAAAACTAGAAAAAATAACCATCATGTGAAGTGAGGGTGAAGTCCAGTTTGCTCAAGACACTGCAAGGGCTACAAGTGCTGTGTCTAGCATGTGCAATGTCCAAATTAGGAAGGCCAGTGCAAGTGTTGGTGGTGGTAGGCTAAAAAAACATCAGTAGCCACACCGAAAGTGAGCACTCAAGAGGCTAGGAGCAATGGTGATGCAGGTGCTCAGGAATCCTCACCACAGGCAAGAGCCAGGAAATTTAGCTATAGGGTGGAAAGCCCAATTATTTAATGTTCTTTTAGACTTAGATGATGGCGAGGGCTAGAGGGCGACGACATCGTGGCTAGGCCACAATAGTGCTGGGACTCCAACAGAAGGTGCTGATGAAGAGAGCTATGATGAAGATGATTGGCAATGGTTGTGGTAGCTCTGAAAGGTCAGCAAGATGTTAAACGACATCTTTGAAAGATCAGCAAGATTCCAAGAATGGCGATGTTGCAAATGTCCTAGAGGATGTTTCCTTGACATCGTGAATTTCATTTTGGAATTGCAACGCTCCACCCCACCCTGCGTAAGAGGCTTGGGTAGGCAACAAAAGATGGAAAGCATTCTCGCTCGCTTGTTCACAAGATCACGTGTGTTGAACCAAAGAGGTTGCCTTGCAAACCTAGCTTTAGGTCTTGGTAGACCATCGGATGTGCTAGTTTAAGGTCCTAGCAAATCGATATCCCAGTTTAAGGTTTGATTAGATCATGTTGTGCTAGTTTAAGGTCCCAATAGACTATAATATGCTAGTTTAACATCATAGCATATAGGGATGGTCAGTTTAAGGTTGTAGTGGACCATGCTATGGGTGCCAGTTTCATGTCATGGCCCAAGGACATGCTATGAGTGCTAGTTTCATGTCATGGCCCAAGGACATGCTATGGGTGTTAGTTTTGTGTCATGGCCCAAAAACATGCTATGCCAGTTTAACATCATGACAGATGCTCTGTGCCAACTTAACGTCATAGCAGACGATCTGCTTACCTTGCTTTATATTTGACATGACATTGCATGTTAGGCATAGTATGGTTTTCGGTATAGGTGGTTGACAGGATTAGCGAACTCATTGTCGTCTAAGTCAGCTAACTTGAATGCCCCATTTTCATATGCTTTTGTGACCAAAAAGGGCCCTTCCCAGTTAGCTAAGAATTTGTTCACGGGCTCGCAAACAACCTTGAGGATTAGATCCCCATTTTTGATCGAGAGTTGGTATAGATTGCAATGATGTTTTTTCCATTGCTTGTCTTGATACCACTCGATACGGCTAAGCGTTTGGATGCATTCTTTTTTCGTAGAGTCAAGATCAACGATTCTTGACTTGTTGTTTTGGGCCTCATCCATATAGTTCAAGAGGATCATTTGGATCAATGGGACCTGCAATTCAAGAGGTAACACTGCTTTAAATCCGTATACAAGACTATATGGGTTCTTACCTATGGCCGTTCTACACGTTATGCGATAAGCCCAAAGCATGTAGACGAGTTGTTCATGCCATCGTTGCTTAATACTACTGAGCATCTTTTTTAGAAGGTTGACAATGGCTTTATTGGTAGCTTCCGCTTGACCATTTTCTTGAGGATAGTATGGTAATGAAAAAGAATGTTTAATGCTGAGGTTTTCGCAAAAGGCTTTAGTTTCCACTCTACTAAATTAGGGCCTGTTGTCTATAACGATAGTCATAGGAAGGCCGAATCGAGTCACTATATTATCTAAAATGAATTTGCAAATTTGTTGAGATGTAATCTTCCTAAGGGGAATAGCTTCTATCCACTTCATGAAGTATTCAGTTGCAGTAGTAATGAAACTATGCCCTGTGGAAGACTTGGGTGTGATGTGCTCTATGATGTCTAGTCCCCAACGTTGAAAAGGCCATGTGATTTTTGTGGTATGAAATTTAGTAGGTGATACATGTATGAGGTTCCCATGGCATTGACATACATCGCATGTTTTGACCTTAGAGATGCAATCGTGCTCCATATAAGGCCAGTAGTAGCCCAATCACCTAATTTTTGCTACCATACCCCTGGGAGCTATGTGCCCTCCACACAATCCCTCATTAACTTGATCAACAATTTTTTGTGCTTCATCGCCACTAACACATGTTAGCAATATCCCATCATAAGATCAACAACATAAAGCGTCGTCTCCTACGAGGATATACTGCCATGCTAGTTTTCGTATTGCATCTGTTTGGGCAGGTTTTAGGCCTTGTGGGGGTTCATCATGTTGGAGATATGTTTTAATGTCATCATACCATTCTCAGGCGTGTGCCACACTTATAGATGAAATTTTTGCTATGTGAATGATAGGGTCAGTGCATCTCACTATCGAAGCAGGCAAGCTAGTAAATATGTGTGGTGGCATGCTTAAAGGTAACGTGGCTAACACATCAGCTATAGTATTTTCATTATGGGGGATGTATTGAACATCTAAGATTGCAAATTACTTTAGTAAGTATTTTCCTACATCATAGTAGGGTTGTAGATGTTGTGCCTTATAGGTGTAGACCTCTATGACTTGGTTAATGACCAATTGCAAATCGCCTTGAATTGCTAACTTTTGGATCCCTGACTCTCGAGCTGCCATAATGCCCTTAAGAAGACCCTTGTATTCTAATACATTATTTGTGCAAAGAAAAATGAAGTGATATGCGAAAGGTCAAATCTCCCTAGAAGGAAATGTGAGAACAGAGATAGCACTACCACCTTGTGTGGTTGAGGCACCATCAAAGTGTAGAATGGCTTCAAAGTCTACAGGTACTAGGCTTATGCTACTAACATGCTCATCTAGAAATTCGGGTTCTATGGTTGCTTGGTCATCTATGGGTAAAGTTGTAAGTTGTGTGGCTATTGCTTGACCTTTTGGAGATAACTATGCTACGTAGTGTAGGTCAAATTCTGTGGTTATTGCTTTCCACCTGGCTATCCTGCTACTTTCATATATATTGGTTGTAACGGCTCTAAGTATGTTATTTTTTCAAATGATATTGACTTGGCTATGAAACAAATAGTGTCTCCATTTTTTGAGTGCAAATACTAAAGTAAGGTAATTTTTTTCTACATTATTGTATTTTTCTTCATAAGCTATCAATGCATGGCTTAGGTAGTAAATAGGAATCTTAGAGACATCATCCCTTTTTTGATAGAGAAAAGTAGTAATGGATCTATCTGAAGTTGCAAGATAAATGTAAAAGGGCTTATTCCTTTGCAGAGGGTAAACGGTGGGAAGATGAACAAGCTCCTTTTTCAAGTTATCGAATGCTTCTTGGCATTGGTTCATCCATTCAAAATTAGCTTCCTTTTTAAGTAAGTGTTGCATTAGGTGCAATTTTTCTGTCAACCTCATGATAAATCTTTGTATAAACTGTATCCTTCCTTGTAAGCTGCGTAACTCTTTAAGGTTTGTAGGTGGTGCTAAGTTGACAATGCCTTTAACTTTGTTCGGGTCTACACATATTCTTGTTTCTGACACTACGAAGTCTAACATGCATCCATTTTTGACACCGAAGATACATTTTTTGGGATTGAGATGAAGGTCATACCTATGGTAACATTGAAGGACTAGGTTCAAGTCATTTACGTGATCAGGCGCTTTCTTATATTTTACTGTTATATCTTCCACATATTCATTTAATTGCTCTAAAAGATAGTCACTAAAAATATAAGTCATTGCCCGCTGGTATGTTGCTCCAGCATTTTTCAGTCTAAAGGGCATCATTGTGTAACAAAACGTTCCCCAAGGGGTCATGAAGGTAGTTGCAAGTTGATGTTCCAGGTTTATACAGATTTGATTATATCCATCCATGAAGGATAATAGGGCATGGCCAACCGTCGTATCGACCAGTTGGTCAATACTGGGCAATGGGAAATTGTCCTTGATGGTTTCTTTGTTCAAATCTCAGAAATCTATACAGATACATATACTCCCAGTTTTCTTGGGGATGACCATGATTTTTGATATCCAATCTACGTAATTGATTGCCTGAATGAATCTAGCTTGGTAAAGCTTGGTGATTTCATCACGCATAACTAATGTAATCTCTGGTTTAATTTTGCGAGTTTTTTTTGACTACTTTGACACATGAATCTAAGATAATGTTATGTTGTATTATGCGTGGGTCTAAGCCTAGCATGTATTCATAAGACCATGCAAACACTTTGACATTGTCATTGAGGACTTTAGTGATATTCTGCTGGACTTGTGGCTCTATTAAAGAGCTAAGTTTCAATGTTCTTGCCTTGCTTTCACATGAGGTCACAGGAAATTCTATAACTGGATCCTTAGTTACATCACCAGCCTCTAGGTCTAAGGCTTGGACTAGATGTTCTAGCCAGTCTAGTAATATTTCTAAGGATGCTACGTTGGTGTTACAAGGAGGCAACTCAAAGTCTACAAGGTCTATGTTCAAGCATCTCATGAATCTACCATGTGGTCTAGTCAATATTAAAGGCAAATGAAGATCATCGTGTGCGGCCATTCCTAAGAAATCCTACAAAATAGTTGACAAACAAAAGACGTCAAGTGGCACCTACCTAACATAGCAACATAAAGTGAAATACATGCAAAGTAATTATGCAATATCTCAAAATTGCCAGTTTAAGGTCATAGCGGACCATAACCATGCATGGAATGCAAAACTATGTTTTAAAATTGCTAGTTTAAGGTCTTACCAGACCATCATTGTGATTATGGTGTAAAGAAAATTTCAAAATTTCTAGTTTAAGGTCATAGTGGACCATCACTGTGCTACGCTGTAGGGAACACAAGATGTCCCGCGTTACATGTGAGACATAGGACATTTCGCATTACACGTGGGACATGGGCCATCCTACATTACGTGCAAGACAAGGGATGTCCTAGAAAAGTGACATGTCATGTAACCCTGAAGAGTATAAATAGGGGTTTACCCATGGTAAACATGTCATTTTCATTTTTAGAGCTAACAACCCAAAGCATAGCACGATTTAGGGAAGAGAGCATAGCACTTGCAGAGCATAACACCAACAACCGAGAACTTACCACCAAGAAAATGGCTCACAGGAGTGGGTGTAGACATTAGGGCCTTGCAAATGTGGGTGAAGGGAAGTGCACCTTGCAGCGTCTCCCTAGAGCACGCATTGAAGAATGGCAAGAGGCACTGTTTGCCCAATAAGCTACTACGCTACCCTTGTTTGTGCTGCACATTGTTTTTTTGCTACGGTTGTCTATCGAGTGGCACTCCTGGTTACCAAAGCTTCTACAGCTACTACACCATGGTTGTCACTCCTATGATCGTGGCTGTTGCCACAGCTGCTATGCTGTGGTTGTTGCCACTACTATTCTAACTATCGACATGGCCATTTTCATCGCCATCATAGCTACAGCCATGGCCATTACATTGTGGCTACAGTCACCATTACTGTGACTAGGGTGATGTACCATTTTTTAGGCAAGGGTTTGGAGCACTCTGGGTAGCGTAGCGCATGTGGGAGGGTTCTCTTTTTTTCCTTACATTCTGTGGGGTGGAATAGGTTAGGGGCCTTGCAATCATTTTTTGTTTTTCTCTAAGGTCGTGTCACCCCTGACAGTGTAACTAATCATTCAATGTTTTTCCACTTGCATCATTACACTTTCTATGAGCATGACACTTGCTATGCTACGAGGGGCATATTCGCTATGCTGCACGGGATCTACGTTGCCCAAGACATACCCACCACGCTACACAGGACATACATGCTACGCTGCTGGGGACATAGTCGCTATGCTACCCAGGATGTACTGCTACATTACTTGAGATGTAGTCGCTACGCTACCTAGGATGTACATGCTACACTGCCCGAGACATAGTTGCTACGCTATCTGCAGGGTTCAATTGCCACACTACATCAAATACTTAGAAAAATCTTGATTCGATTGATAGTGCTACAATTGTGCTATCCCATACCTTAAAAAATTGTTTTATAAAAGGGGCTACTATGTTGTATAGTAGTGTGACTGACACTTAGAGAAAATTTTTTCAAAAATTATTTTCTTCAACAATTGTCTTTATTGTGAACTAATGTCTCCATCATGCAATGCAGGGTTATGTTAAAGCCAATCCTAATCGTGGTTGAATTAGTAGGAGTTCTATGTTGTTTAAGTGTCCCTATGCCTAATGTCCCCCCACCACATGCACAAG
This sequence comes from Gnetum montanum, assembly GCA_015680685.1. Lineage (NCBI taxonomy): Eukaryota > Viridiplantae > Streptophyta > Gnetopsida > Gnetales > Gnetaceae > Gnetum > Gnetum montanum. The sequence goes on along the minus strand of MNCI01033814.1, from coordinate 21,626 downwards.
TTGGGAACCAAACAGCTGGTTCTAAGAGGATGCACAAGAATTCTTAGAATTCCTATTACATCACTTCAGTGTAATGGTATGGTCACACTTGGCTGGTGAAGCAGCAAGCATCCTAATAAGACATTATTGCTTGGAGAAAATTGAGGCATTCTCAAATTCATGATAGATAGGTCCACTAAAGGGGAAGAGGTAGGGGGCTAAAGTAAACATCCAAAAGGCTTAAGACTTTTATCCTGGATTTGGGTGATGCCAGAGTTCAAGTGTTATCATAAATATAACACTTTGTTCCTTGCTTTTCATATGGGCACATTTTTTCAGAACCCACCTAGAATCATCTACTATGCTGGCGGGTAAGTCCAATTTATATGATCAAGGATTTTATTTTTATTTGTCTTATATGATTTGAAATGCTTATCTTGTTTTATCTATTGCTAGATTTGTGATTGACAAGGATGATCTTCATGATAGAGAGGGGGCCTTATCCCTAGCTCAAACAACCCTTCAAGAGTTCTCCTCCACTGAGAATGTACGTGCCAATGTTATAGAGCAACTTAGGGCTAATTTTAGAACTTATCCAACCAAGTACTCTAAGTTTTACATGAAATGTGAGGAGCTTGGATGGTTACATGGCAAATGGACATCCCGTCAAGTACCCACTATAGAAGAAGTGTTAGTGCAAATACTGTTGTTCCCCACACCGTTCACAGCAGGTGAGCTATATTATGCATCCCTTTTTGTGTAATTCAAATCAATTTAATTAATTACCCCCCCCCCCCCCCAACCTTCTTTTTATTTTATTTTATTCTTGGTTTCCGCAGTGGTAGCCAAATCTAAGGGGGTTACAGTGATTACCTCATGAAGTAATGAGGCTAACCTCTTCTTTAAGTATGGTGAGGTTGATGAATCACAATGTTGGCTATGTAGTGGGGCTCTAGCAATGATTGTCAAGAAGGTTCAAGAGGCTAGGCTCATGGATCTCTTTTTGGCTATAAACCTAGGGATTCTAGCTACGGAAATGATTGCCCTTATAGATTCTTTCACCAAAAGCATGAACGACTTTTGCACACGAGTTCATGATGTGCAAGTGGTGTTTGAGATTATTGATAGTCTTTTTTCAAATGTTTTCAATGTCCCTTCTGATGGTTTACCCATGGGGGAAATGACTAGTAAGGATGTAGACCATCGAGGAGGCATAGAAGAATGGTTGGGGACCAGCAAGAGTTGCAAAGGTATCTATATGAAAAAGGTTAGATTGGAGGTAGCCCAAAATATTTACCCCATCTTCTAGGCTCATGCCTTCCCCAAGTTGCTCTCCCAAGGAAAAATTATTGGGGTAGAGTAGGCCTAGATCATGAGAGACATAATGGAAGAGGGGACATGATATAATTGGGCTAAGTATCTTTCAGAAGGCCTACGAGTGGAAATGACTAGGCTATGGGGAAAACCTGAGATGTGTTTCCATGTGTAATTTGCCTTTTTAATCATTTGTTTGTCATGATTTTCTGAACTTTTGGTGGTCTAAGAGAAGGAGATCTGGGTGATACAGGATTGTACCTAGAAATCCAAATCATGGAACCACCACATATTTCGCACCACCCAATCTCAAGACCCCCTCCCCCGGAAGCTATCGGGAAGTCTTTTTAAATGACAATCAAGGATCGAGTAGGACCATTCTTGCATGCGTGTGATAGCTTTGGAGAGGCTTCCCCCACCAACATGGGCAATGTAGTGAGGGGAGCACACCTCATTGCAGAAAAAATAAAATCAAAGTTGCAAATTAAGAAGCCTCATCCTACAAAAGATCCTTCACATATGAGCGAAGGGAGGGGCAAAAGGCTATGGATCAAAATTCATAATGTGCAGTTTGAGCTTGTTGGTAAATATCCCTTAGCTGACTTATTTTCTACCTTCTTTTTTCCTTTTATGATTGCATATCTCTATTGGACTAGTACCCTAATCTTGGCTTGTGCTTGGCAGATGAGGAAGAGGTTTTAGCTCCTGAAGAGGAGGCCCCTGCTGCAGAAGAGGAGGCCCCTACTGCTGAGGAGGAGACTCCTACTACAAAGGAGAAGGCCCCCATTGTAGAGGATCCTTTTGTAGACAATGTCCCACAACCTAAGGGACATATGATAGCAGAGGAAGCCGCTACACTCTTAAGGCAACTTGAAGAAGAGGGGCTGCATTTTGAGGATGATCAGTTTGCTGATTTGTTTGACAGTGTGTCGATGGGTGATCCCCCCTACTCTCACCCCTGAGGGTTTGTTGGGTAGAAGCTTTGCACTATCATTTATGTTATCCTCTCACTTTTTCTCTCCTCTTCACAATGCTAACATGCTTTACTACACATCGAGTACTAGTTCTACTAAGGGCCCCTAGTCTTCGTCTACTTTTCGTCTAAAGCCATGGGCAAAAACTCTAGATAAGTTTGCCTTTATGAAAGGCGTAGTAGATGACATGATTAATTTCCTAAAGCAAATTGACTCTGAGATAGGTGTGCTTGGGCTATGGCATTTTCTTTTATGTGTTGTTCCATTTTTGCTACCCTCCCACGACTAATACTTTCCTATTTTGGTGTAACAGCTTCATGACTCAAATGGGACCCAAAACAAGCAGTTTAAGTGGAAGCTGTACCTGAACTCCATTTAGAGGTAATAGAGGTTCCTCGTCACATATATGATGAGGCAAGTAGATGTGCTCTACACTTGGCATGATCACTATTGGAGTATAGACGTGTCAATGAAGACCTCTAGAAGCGAGTTTAAAAGCTCAAGAAGGAAAAAGTGAATCACGTAGCTAAGCTAGAAGACTTGCAATCACGGAATGAATTCCTAATGGCTTATGATAATTCTGATGGCAATTGGCATACAACCATAATTGATTACGCCAAATATTAGTCAACCGTATGAGGCAAAAATGAGACCATGTGCAAAGTAATTGAACAATGTCTATAGATGGATCTCTTAGCATAAAAGAATCAAGATTGGAAAGATTATAGTGCCAAGGTATATTAATGGGAGTAGGCACAGAAGAATCAGAAACACATGTATAAGATGGAACATGCCACTTATCACCAAAAGTATAGGGATGCATTTGTAGAATGGTGTGGCCGTGAGCTATTCCTTGATGTGATCGATGTGACTCAAGCCTATGATAAATTCACGAAGCACCTAGTGGTCAATGAATCTCCCAAGAGGGAGATAACCATGCCTTCTAGGGAGGCCACCTCTGCTACCTTTTCTCCAATGCCACCCACATGGACAACTGTGGAGAAAGGAAAGATTTTAGTAGGTGTTGATGTGGAAGAAGAAGATTTGGCCAATTTGAGTGAGAAAGAAATTTTATGATGCTTGGCATCTAGTCTTGACAAAATGCCACCAGACATGGATGCGGGCCCATATCAGGTTAGCCTAATTTTACTTTATCACAATTTATTTCATGGTAGCTTTATGCATTGCCTTGCTTTCTCATTGGCTTATTATTTTGGTCTTGTTCTTAATTTATGCAAGATCTAGTTGAGGATGGAGGACCTAGCAGGGAAGCAGCTAAAGACACAGGAGAAGACCCATAGCCTCTTCATTGATGTTCTATGATTTTAAAATGTAATCCTTGTTATCGAGTGATGTTGCAACTTTGAGTGTGAACATGATTTTTGGACGATATCTTTGCAATTTAATGAAAAGTAAAGTGCTTTTTCCATTTCCTTTGCCTAATGTTTTGGCTAATGTATTTAGGCTCCTTATGGCCCCCATGTTATAGTTTAAGGCTATTTCGGGCCATAGCTAGTTTAAGGCCATTTCAGGCCATAGCTAGTTTAAGGTTATTTTGGGCCATGGGTAGTTAACACGAACAGTGGGCTACCATTTTTAGGCCTTGGTGGGCCGTGAGATAGTTTAAAGCCCTTTCAAACCATAGCTAGTTTAAGGCCATTGCTAGTTTAAGGCCATTTTAGGCCATAGCTAGTTTAAGGTCATTTTGGGCCATTACTAGTTTAAGGCCATTTCAAGCCATTGCTATTTTAGGGTCATTTTAGGCCATGGCTAATTTAAGCTTAGAGGAGGTTGCCAGTTTTAGGCCTTGGCGGGCCGTGTGATAGTTTAAGGCCATTCTGGGTCATGACTAGTTTAAGGCCATTTCGGGTCATGGCAATATAAAGGTAAACATAATGCAACATTGAAACCTATACAAAAAATAGTATTAAGAACAAAAGAATTAGCAAATTAAAGTAGGGCCATGCCCTAATCGTGTAACTATTTCCTAACCCATTGTGGGTTAGGTGAGGCATATGGCTTGGAGGACTTAAAGCGATACTCCTCTAAGTCATCATTGGCTAATGAGAAAGGCAACTCTGCCCATATAGTTTCTTTGTGTAGCTCATCAATTTTGTTAGGCTTATTGGTGAAGCAACATTGGGTTTTGACGTGGATAGGTGACACACCTTCGAAGATTTCTATCTCCAATCCCTGCTCTGTGTTTACGTTGTTTATAGCTCAATGGGCTACATCATCGCCGAAGATCATCACTTCTCTACTGGCATAGGGTAGATTGATCTCTTGGTGTATTGGCAAAGAGACAACCCTTAGCTGGACTAACCAAGATCTTCCCAAGATCAAATTAAACCCAGGCATCTCTTTCACCACAATGAATTCTACACTAGTAGGGAACTGATCCCCTACTACAAAGTTGGCAATGATGGTCCCCTTAACCACAACATGTATCCCATTAAAGGACTTTAAACAAGAAGTCATCGTGGGCTTGATCTAGTCTACTAAGCCCAACTTGTCAACAACAGGGAATGGGATCACATTGGTTGTGACTCCGTCATCAACATGCATCCTATGAATCTTGTATTGACCTACCAAAATCATTATTAACATAGGGGTAGTGGTTACTTGACCCTTTTCAGAATCATCTTTAATAGCTTCATCATGAAAAGTCAAGTGAGTTGCCCATGTTTCTATAGCCGTAGATGGAAGCATAACAACGTGAATGGTTGTTTCCTCTGCAAGCATGTCTTCCTTAACAAGTATAGATGTCATCATGAAAATCAAGGCATCATAGTGCACTACAGAGGTCATTATTAAATCATACAAGCTTAATGTTGTAATTTTTTATTTTAAAGCTTGTTTAACTTTTGTAAGGGTGTCTAGAAATTCTTGCCCAACACCCAGTAGTTTTGTAGTTTTTACTTCCTCCATGTGCCCTAAGAGACGAATTCCTTGGAGAAAAGAGGACTTGGCTTTTGGTTTAGTGGCAAGCTTTTGAGCCTCAGTAGTTGTTTTTTGTGAATGCATTTCTGTTTTATCTTTAAATTGTGAGGCCATGGAAATCGCCGATAAAGGGATGGGCTTAGGGGGGCCTAACGTAGTACATTCTCTAGTCATCTTATCCACTAGGTGCTCATCACATTTTCTTAGGTGAGGCAGTTGTGATGCAATTCCAACCACCAGACTCTAGGCAAGTGGTGAGTTTGTATGCTTTGGAACCCTTATAACAAAAGGTACCTGCATGTTTGCAATAGCACATTGAGGGGCCTTAATTACAAAGGGGTATCAAGCCCTTGTGATAGCTGCTTAAGAACAAAAGGAGGTTGTGGCCTAGGTGTCACTAAAGCTATAGTACCTTGAGAAGGTGCATGGACCACAAATGACTTATGTGTAGATTCTATACTGTCATCAATGCTAATAACATTAATAGTGTAACCTACATTATTAGCATTCAACAGGTCTTTGTAAACATTCATTAGCTTGTTTTTTGGCTAGATAGGACTAGTTTCATTAAGCACCAATTTACCTTAATCAATCATATGTTGGATACCATCTTTTAATGTGAGGCAATAGTCAATGTCATGACCACATAATTGGTGGTAGTTACAAAATTTTTCATGCCTAAATATTTAGGCACGGGAGAGTTGTTAGGCATGGCTACAGAGGGGTCTTGAAGGATTTCACAATACCTCTCGTGATGCTTACAAGCATCCTCTAACATTTGCTTAAATTGAATGTGCCTAGCATCCAACAGTTGGTCCAATAGCTCCGACAGCTTAATCGGCAATGGAGTGTATTTAGAGTGATCCTTATGCTCAAAATTTGGCCTTGGGGAAGCTTGTGCCATGGTCATCGATGCTGCAAGTTGGCTAACCCCCATGTTGCTAAAGTTGTGTGCTTTGATAGTGGTGGTTATGGTTTTAGGTGCTTTGGCAGACTATTTGTTGTTGGGCTTGGTTTCATTAGCCAAAGTGGCCACAGTGGCCTTTCCCTTTCCCTTCTCTTTCTTTTCATGCATATTTTTGTAAGTTACGTAAGCGGGGTCTTTACTCGCTTCTGCTGCATCTTGTATACTTTTTGTTTGCGTGAAAGCCTAGCTAAGGGAACGTGGTGCTAAGCAATATAACTTAGATTTAATGAAATCATTTATGACACCTTTAAAAATAGCAAGTAAATGCAATTCAGCAATTGGTTCACGGATTTCATTCAAAGCAGCACTCCAGCATTGTATAACTTTTTGAACGGGTTCTAATGGTTCTTGCTTAACGTTCATAAGTTTATCTAAGGTAACTTCTAGCTTCAAGTTATACTTGAAGCAAGTCACAAATTAGCTCAATAATTCTTCTAACGTTGAAATTGATGTGTGAGGAAGCACGCGATACCAATCCAAAGCCTTACCAGCCAATGACATGGCAAAAACACAAATCATTACATGCCACCATGGTTGTAATAATAGGGAATCAAATCTGAAAGTAATGAGATGGGTGTTTGGATCGTCCTCAATATTGTATTTTGTGAACTAGGGGAGTTGTACCCTAGGAGGTAACATAAGTGAAGGAATGACTGGGCTAACTGGGTCATCATGATAAAATTCCATGATTGGGACTATTTCAAAACTAGTAGCTTTAAGCCACTTGACTTCATCAGTGAGGGTCTGAATAAGCTGGAAGACTTGGTCCAGACTTGGGGGTGTTACAACAGGTTGCATAAGTTGAATTGCCAGTGGCATCGCTAGAGAAATCATCATTGGTGGTGCCATTGGTGGAATTGTGAGTCCTAGTGTGGGAGTTATTGGAACAACTCCTACTAGTGGGGTCGCTTGAGTAGCCCACAATCTTGTGGGTGGTACTCCTAAAGCGACAACCATTTGTGGTGCCATGGGAATGGTCACTTGCCCCATTACCCATAGCCCTATGGTTGGTTGTGCCATGTGCAAAGCTTGATACATCTAGGTCTACACATAATGTGGTGTTTATGATAGTTGAACAATAGGGAATGACATCGATGCCCACCACGCAGTTGAGGTTGGGACTACTGCTGGCGATGGAATCGACGTAGAGGAGATAATGGAAGTAGGACCCATTTGTGGTTATGTCGTAGACATGGTATGTACATATGGTAACGTAGGCATCACAAGTTGAGAAAATTGTACAAACTACAAAGGAATACTAAAGGGAAAGGAAACTAAAGGCCCTACATGCTGTTGAGTTGACAACATTTGATGAGTACCTACGACCAAGGAAGGTTTGGGCTGTAAAAGCATTGTCACCGTCACCAAAGAGGTAGAGGATTGTAACTAGTGTGGATATAACACAGGAGTGGTCTATGAAGTTGTTGGGTAAAGCGGGCCATCACTTTTAGAATGGGACTCAAATTCCTCTTGTCCATCATGAAGGGGTTCCTCATAGTGTGATGCCACGTCTCGCTCTTTTGACCCACTCAATCAAATGTGTTGATTCAATATCCATTGAAATGTTTCAATGAGTGGTATAATGACCTCAGGAGTAGGAAGGAACTCCCTCCCATTTTGGTGAATACTTTCAAATTACGCTTTTCTTCATATTCCTGATGGTCTAGCAATAGGCCCGCTTGGATCCTTGCACATAAGAAGTTATATCGTTCTTCATCATGAGTCATGCATTCAGGTGATTGATGTTGTAGTTGAAGAGACTGTCGTGGTATCTACACTAGGCTAGGTGGTTGCTTAGGATCCATTGCATGTTGCAAGGGATGGGCTATCCCCAAGCTCAAGGTGGTGACTGAGGTGCTAGGTGGGTTCATTTCTTCACTATGTCAAAAGGACGTAAGAAATAAAGAAATAGGTGAGCTCCACAGAAAGTGGGCTAGCATTGGCAAAGTCTGGAAACATTGAAAAAGTAGTGGTTTACACTACTATGCTCGCTATGCTAGGCAGGACTATCATGCTGACAAAGTTGTTACACTACACTTGTTACCTTTTATGTGTTACGCTACACAGAACACAGAGAGCTTAACTCAATACACTATTTTGGGCTTTTTGTCCTACAAGGTTCCAGGGGAACTGTCAACTGGGACCCAATTGTACCAATCAAAACATAAACAGCCCCTGCGCTGGCTTTTGATCCAACTACTACCATAGCAGGTCCACAGGGGTGTTACATTTACATTAACAAGGAGGTACAGAAGGCACGCAGGACTACCCGTGACACATAGAAGGGACACAGAGGTTTAGGTCCTTCTTCTACTGCCAAAACCTATAGCGTTTGAAAACATCAGTGGCTAGAACATCGAGAGGTTGTCAAGTGCACAGCCTAACCCCGAGTCCATGGGAGGGCAATGCTGGGAAAAATGAAAATAGGGTGCCCTAAGCTATCTAGTTGATCAATCAGGAACTTATGTGGTGTCCAATGACCATTCGTAGATAATGATTTTTAGGCATCACGTATAAGAGTTTGGAATAAGTAGGAGTGCAATATGCATAACAACAAGAGAATATGAGTGTAGGTGCATATGACAATATAAAGAAATAGATATGCTAATAGTTTAAAATACTATAGAAAAAGAATGAAATGAGAGTGCGAGTAAAGAAATGCACTACCCCAAGATTGGGGGACATGACTTTTGATTAAATGATGTGTACAATTGGTGTGTAGTGTAGACAAAAATAGCTGGGCAGTAAGGCAATATGGTCATGCTCTCTGGAGTGTTACAAATGTGGTGTTGATAGGCATGAACAAGTTGATGCTTGCTAGTCTAAGAGCTGCTACACTGTGCATGGGAAGGTGTCACATTTAGGCACAGGATTGGAACAAGGATTTGGAAGGCTCTAATGCTAAGATTTACCGCTCATCAACTTTTTGCTCGCCAATCTTCTGTTGAAGCCAACTACAAAAGCCAACCCTTAGAATGTCATTTAATGGGGTATTTATAAAGCCAGGGTTGGGGGGAAGGCATGGTTTGGATGCCACATGTCCTAGGTCCCACATAGCATAAACATGGACGTATCATGCTGATGTGTTATGCTCAAAGTGTTGTGCTATATTGATGTGCTACACTGAATGGAACAAGAACAAGAACAAAAAATATGCCAAACTGTGACCATATTGTCTGAATCGCATGTGTCAGAATCTAAAAATTGCCATGTTTTTACAAAAATTCCTAGAGCAAATGCAAATTGGAGCTTACGCTCCGAGACTATGTCTTCCCTTCTCTTTCAAGTAGGATCAAATGTAGGAACAAATTCGAAGACCAATAGGGGGTGCAAAAAACAAAACAAACTACTCACGTTGGCCACCAAAGAGATGCTGGAGTAGGAATGAGGATCGATGCCAAATTCTAGAAGCTTTTGAAGACATTAGAAGGTACCTTTTCAAGTGTCACACTGCCTACATTGCTTGGCATGGCAAAGCATAGCATAGACACTTCAAAACTTGCACTTTTGGCATGCTACGCTATGCAGCATAGCACCCATTTCTTAGGGAATTTTGCCAAAACTGAAGATGCAACTTTGAGATCTTGTGAGACAAGAAATTTCAGTAATCATCAAAATGCATCTTCCATGTCAGCACAGCTTGATGCCTTCTTGTTCCATTCTTGGACCATCTTTTGAAGCTTTCACCCTTGCTACACTATGTAGTGTAGCATCTAGATTTGCATGAATTTTGTCAAACTTTCCATGCTTTTCCATGACATGCTAATCACACTCTAATGATGTAGTAGGATAGGCATCCTTAGAAGTCGAAGAATCGCCCAAATGCACCTTCTATGTCTAGTTCAACACTTAGAAAAATTTCAGTCCCACATGGCCTGTTACGCTATCTATGTTGTGCAGTGTAGCAGAGCGTAGTAGGTCAAAAATACAAAATTTGCCAAACTATTTTGTGCACCCTAAATAGTTTTGACTGCTCCTAGCTTGGCACCTAGGTGGACTAGCAACTAGGATGGCCTGGAAGATAGAAAATTTGCCAAATTTTTTAGCCCACCCTTGGTGTCCTTTTGGTCAAAAATGGCCATGGACATGGATGCTACGCTGACTGTGCTAAGGCATAGCAAATAGACTCAAGAAAAAACTTTGCAGGCATTAGGACTTCTAGGGTGCCTTGCAATTTGTACGACCCAACATGACACCATACTTGGAAAAATTTCACCCAGGTCTCAATGCTCGGACAAATATGGTACTGAGTCACAAGAGCCCAAAAGTGATGGTGCTTTAACAACTAATTGAAAACTTGTCCTCAAGTTCAAACAAAAGGAGTATAGTGGCATACAAACTTGTAAGGTTACATTGACTCAATAACATGACATGTATACATTACTAACTGTTGACTATGAATGTCACATCTTTGTTCAAGTATTATGAAAAAACTATCATGTAGCACATGATTGATACATGACAAACTTCATGATACAAACAATAACAAAAAAAAAAAACAAGATAAAATCTCAATGTACTCTTTTAGGTTCCTAATGGTAGTGACTCTGCCATCATCTTCTTTTCTTTATCATCTTGTTTCTTAAACTGGAACTTATTCAACAATGCTCTTAACTTGTCTTCCTCTATCCTAGGATCATGTACTATCCATGCCACCCACATGGTGTTTTCTAGTGTTGGTACTTTTCAAGAACACAATAGTTGTAAAAACATTTGATTAGATTTGACATATCATACTGCAAACTACATTTTTTTCACTTCAAAATCTTTGGCCATTTTCTATAATTCCTAAAAATATATCATTCTTATGGTTGACTATCTAGAGTTCATAATTCACAATGTCAAGTTTTTGCTTTGTATTTTTCATGTCTGAAAACTCTCTTTCATACATAGAATACATGGTAGTCAATTACTACTCCAACTCCATTCTTAGTCTACCTACTATTAACATGGCCAAGTTAGGATAGTGTAGATGTGCTAATCCCATGTATCTTATCAAATCTTCTATCTATAGGTCTTTATTCTTAAGCTCAACTTGGTTGACAATGGAAAGCCTATCCAAGATGGATTACTACTTAGGTAATTATTGTGTTATGCAATTGAGCTTGGCCTTAAACATATAGATCTTCTTTTCATTGATTTTCTTGTACATGCTCACCTAATCTCTAAAATGTTTGAGTCTTTCATGCTTCTAGGCCTAGTTTTGCCATGTGCTAATTTTTATAATTGATTTCTATCTAACTATGCATACTTTATTCAATGATAAGGTTCTATTTTTATAGGTTAATTATCTCATATCCAAGTTAACTTTGGTAACCTACTCTCTTAGTTAATGGATGCTTTTCTTGAGCATTCTTTTTTTCTATGTCTATCAACCTAAATTTTTAAATCATAAATTTCTTATTTTCCTATTCTAATGAAACAATAGCTTTAGCATGGGCATAAATTTGAGCCCCTACAACTGAAGCATTTCACATTGCTTTTTTTCTTTTCCATTTCCATTAGCTCCTACCTAGTCAAAAATTGATCCATTTGATCACTTTTAAATTGTATTGATTGGTCTACTATAATGTATTGTGTAGTGTCCTTCCTTTTAGCTTATAATGTAGCTAATTCCTCATGTAGCCTCAACACTCTATTCTCTACATGTTGCATCCTTTTCTCTACCATAATTAGTATTCGTTTTATAGGGATCAATTCTAACTATACTACAATGATATCACTAGGGATATTAAAAATGTTTTGCATGACCTATGTTATCTACAATAGTCTCTCTAATGCATCTTTATGTTCAATAGGAAACACAATCTCCTTGCTTGATGTTTTAGCTAATGTTTGCATATCTTTGGCTTCCAAAATATCTATTGATGGCATAATGGAAATATTAAATGATACTTTAATATAATTAGTGATTACCTCTAATACTCCTATTGCATCTTGGTGTTGCTTAACCACTACAGTGGCTCCTTCTCTAGTTTCTAATACCACTTGGAAAGACATAGAATTCCTAGAGATTTGTTGTACCCTATCATTATTCTTTTCTTCTTGCAAAGATATTAGACCACTAGTGAATCCTATTAATACTATATATCTACTTGAATTACCCATAACTTTATACATACTATACATTTCTCTACTACCCAAACTAATTTTTTATGTGATCTATTATACATTGCTCATGGAATATCTATAATTGGGTTGTTAGATTGGTGGAGCATTTGGTCCTACTTGGTTTACAATTGGAGTTAACCCACTAGGTCCTACTTGCTCTACAACTATAGCTATAATGTTTGCTACTAGTGTTGACTTTACTACAATCTTAGTGCTTTTTTATTTCTCCACTTGATCTTTCTTGGATGACATTATCTTTAAAATCTCTATGTATGATGCACTTGGAGTGGTATGAAGAATATCCTTTGTGTAATTCAAAATACCTACTTTCTTGCACAACTTTCTTATAAGAAAAGGGAATGGAAGAGTGGGTTTCCTTATCTTATTCTTATTAAATCTTCTCTAAATTTTCAAAAATAAGAAGTGTATCATATTTACATGAAACTTTCCCATTAAGATGATATTTCTCCTAGTAGTATATGTAGAAATTATGTTGAGTCTCTTAGTTGGAAAGATATGATATGTCTTAATCTTCAAATAAATCCTTTTGGCAATAGACAATCCATTGTACTTATTTTCAATAATTCCATATGCTCTCTACTCCCATAAATTTCATGCATTTGTGTTAAACATTATTGAGATTTGGGCTTTGTTAACCCCAACATTTGGAAAACTCATTACTCTTGCAATAGCTTTAACTAAGTATGGTAATAAATTTGACCAAGTATGGTACTATTAATTCTTTGATCTTTATATTTATCTATTGTGCTAAAATTGTTGACCTTTTGGCAAGTATCATTCACCATTTCTTGAAAAAGTAGGCCAAAATGGTGATGCTTGAAATTCCTCATGAACCTTTGTAGGTGTGAACTTCATGGTCAAGTAAAAATTCAATTACACTATAATAATGGAAATGATAGACTTTTCTAAATGTCCTAAATGCACTCATTAAAGAGTGTGAGGTTTTGCCCTTGCTATAGAGAAGATGGTGCATCAACTTCTACTTGCACAAATTATCTTGTTGCTAGTGTGAACTACTAAATTGAATATAGGTATGCTTCCTATTCTATAGTAGAATCTTGATCTCTACCTCATCTTCTTCCTCTTCCCATGAGCCTCTTCTCTCTAGTTTATGATAGTCTTTTTTCTTCAAGTATCCTTTTTGGTAGCATCTATAGTCATAGGAAATTTTAATATTAAAAAAATTTCCAAAAAAAATGTCTAACGATTTGTAACCTTTCATTAGATTCTAGGTTTTGATTAAAAACGTTATATAGAATCAATCCTATTTCATTTTGGATTGTAGAGTTAGAAAATTCACCAATTTAAAAGAGCCCTAATTTGGAAAAGTACTTAAATGATTTCTCAAGTAATAAAAAATAAATTTTAACTTAAACAACCTATCACTATCCTTGATTTATCGTTAAGAAATATGAGAATGGTCCATTGGAGAGAAATTTTAAGTTTATTAGCTTAGATCAATTGAAAATCTTGTTATTGCTTATAATACTTACCTTGAATTAGTCTTTCAAATGTTAGGAAAATTTTGCATAGTTCACAAATTATGCACAATCACTCTTCCCATGACTAAGATGCTCACTTCAAGAGTAAAAGGATTTAAAAATAGGTTAAATTGGATGTGTGGTGATGAAGATATGGGACTTAGAAGATTCTCTTAAAAAAATTGCATGAACTCTCCTTGTGTAAAATCATAGAAATGAAAAACTTTATAATGGTCCATTTGTAGATATAGTTTTTTATATGCATAATATCATAGATGCGACATCATTAATGCAATATCGCAAGCATTTTAATTTTGTATCTATGATATCACCTTTGAAATTTTCAAAGTTTTTGCAAATTCTAATAGAAAAAATTGAAGAAGCCTGGAAGATATTAAGACCATATGAAGGATTCTTGGTCATAGATGATATCTAGAAGATGGTATTTTGATGTCAACATGATGTTAAAGAAGGATTTCAAGCAAGGTAAATTTCCTAGAGTTAAGGAAGTAATTTTGATTACAAATTATTAAGTTTATGAATGAATATGAATATGTTAGAAAGTAATTATGGTTGTTAAAGTATCCAATAGGTACAAGATGATGTGGAGTTAGTTGTTAAGTATGAAGCATAAGAGTTATATAAGTGGATCCTCCCCAAAGTAGGCTTCTACCCTTAATGCCCTTATATAACCATACCTACAAGTGTCCATGGACACTTGAGAAGTTGAATGTAAATCATATCTATCTTTAAAAACATACATTTTAATGTTGCTCTGGTAAGAAAATAATACTATGATACATAAAACCATCAAAGTATAATTATATGGTGGAATGGTAGTAGCAGGGATTGCAGAAAATCGGATGTAAGGTGTCTTACCATAAACATAATGAATTCTATGTGTAATTCTTGGTTAAAATGATCATTATGCTATCCATCTTAGATCCAAACCAAATACATACCACTTACTAGTGACATTGCATTGTATCATCCCAAAACTTACAATTATAAGAGAATAACAACTACAAGAAATAACATCACTTGGCAATGAGGAACAAGGAAGAAACTTATTAATTAAATAGTTTATTTTGAAGGAGACTTCACCATTGGATAGAGGAGTGCCTTTAGGCATGGGTAACATGTCTTTCTATCCCCATAACTAATGTGAGTCCAATAAACCTTTGAAATTCCTAATAAGTCACCTAACTTCAAGCATCGGTAACATGTCTTTCTAGTGGAATCCCCAAGAATTTTTATTATGTAATTACTATGTCAATCTTACCAAAGGTATACCTTAAGGCATGAATAACATGTCTTTCTAGTGACATAACAAGGTAGCACTTATTTTAGAACATGCTTCTATTTTGCATTAGAACATAAGTAAATGATACAACTTAATAATGTAATACGACTCATAGAAGTGACTTTAGAGAATCCAAAAATCCCCTTGATGTCACATCCCTTTCATTCCCACTTGGTTTTTCACTTTTCCATCTAGGCATAATGATCACAAGTTTATTTTAGTTTTTTATGATGAGAATATCATTATGTCCATGGTAAGAACCTCTTATTATTGGAAATAAATGTATGAATGATGTTGTCTCACTTTATATACAATTAGTCCATTAATGATTTGATAATATAGAGTGAAATTCTTACTATTTCAACTACATCTTGCTTATTATTTGATACCTTATTAGAAAAATCAAAAAAAAATATGTACGTTAAACAATAGTAAAATTGAATAAAGTATTTAAGATATACAAAAATAGGAAAACATATAAAGAATTTGAAAGATGCTAAAGAATTAAAGAAATAGTGAGAGTTATGAACATATTAAAGAATAGTAAATACATTAAAGAATGAAGAAAATACCAAGAATTTAGATAGTAAGAAATTAAAAAGAATAAAGAATAAAGTATAAAAGGATTGATTAGTGTTTAAGAATAAAAAATAATACTTTGACAACTATTGTCAAAGGTACAAATTTAAAAGATCGAACAAGAAGTAGTTTGGTTGGAACACATGGTAGAATCCCCTAATGATGAAAAGTCATAAAATGGCTTAACCTATTAAATATGACAAGGATTAGCTTCTATTAGTCAAGTGGATGATAGATTTACTTGGTCCTGGATTGGTATGTGTCATAGACTATGTAAATTTCTTCCCATAAAGTTTAAAACTTAGTCTTTTTAAGTACCATGCTTTGGATTATAGTAGAGGACTATATTTCCAAGACTAATAGAAACTTGTCTAATCCTAGAGTATTATTAGCATTTGGATTATTTCTTATAAATCTCATTGCTCATTTGGGCTACTAATTATTTTTCATCTAAAAGCTTAAGATTTATTAATTGCTCTTTTTAGGAAAAGTCTACATTTAAGTCAAGTGCACAAGTTATGATTAGGATATTTATTTCTACTTAAACTAGCAAGGTAAGTAATTTACCATTGATAAGTTCGTATGTAGAATACTCTATAAGAAGATTTTAAGTTTCTCTATATGCACTTAAAAAATCAGTAAGCTTAGTGATCTAATCCTTCCTATACCTACTAATAGTTATAATAATTATACGTTTACTTTATCTATTAGTGAATTCAACTTATCCATTTGCTTAGGGATGATATGGTGTAGTAATTTTATGATTCACCTCAAAATGTTGCATTAATTTCTCAAATATAGCTCTAGTGAAATGAATCTAGTTGTCTAAGAATAGAATTCTAGATACTCCAAACCTATTCAACACAAGTCATTGAAAGAATTCTATAGTTGTTATTATTGTACAATCTTTAACTATAGTTTCTTCTTCCCACTTAGTATAGAAATCTACTATCATAATTATTTAAGACTTTTTATTTGACATTGGTGTGAGAAATCCCATAAAATCAATTCCCCAATTATTGGATGTTGTGGCTCTTCATTCTTTATCATCAATCCCCCATCTTTTGAACATATTTCAAAGGATTATGCAAAATAATGTGCATCCTTGAATATTTCATAATGACCACTACATGATCAATCATGTGCATCCTGTAGGACTCTTTGTTAATTTTTCTTCAAAAAACACCATCATATTAGGCCTTCTACATAGAGCTTATAAAAATTTTCTTGAATTTCTATGTATTTTTTTACTTTGTGGAGAAATTGTTCCTTTTGTTTTTGTCCTACTCATCAGGAAGTTCTTATGATGTTAAATAAGTTATATAATCAGTGATCCATAGTTTTTTTGTTGAATGTACGACCATTGCTAATTTCATAAATAAAAGTTCATTGGAAAAGTACTCTAATAAAGGTTCTTCATTATTTTAAGGATTCCATCTTAGCCTTGATAGGTGATTAGCTACAACATTTTTAGTTCCTTTCCTATCAATCATTATGATGTCAAATTCTTGTAATATGATGAACCATCTAATCACTCTTGGACTTACCACTAGTTTATTCATTAATAATCTAATTGCACTATGGTTCATATCAACATAGATTGAATACCTAAGAACATAATGTTTGAATTTTTCAAGTGCATATACCACAACCAAAGGTTTTTTTTTTTCTACAATGGTATGGTTGAGTTGTGCTCCAGTAATGTTTTAACTATAGAAGTGTATATAGTATGATCTCTTTTGATCATCTAAGTTAAAACTAGCCCTAATGCATAATTAAAATCATCTAACATAATGTGGAAAGGTCTTGACCAATATGGAGCTCTAAGGACTAGTGTCTTAATTAGCTTCTATTTCAAATCCTCAAATGCCTTTTTAAATTCTTCTCACCAATGAAATGGTGCATCTTTCTTTGTTGACTCCACAAGTAATTTTACTATCTTTAAAAACTTCTCAATAAATCTTCTAAAATACCTTGTGTGACTGAGAAATGATCTAACATTTTTGACTATTTGTGGCATTTGGATAATATTTTGGATGAATCTAGTTTTATTTGGATCTATCTCTATTCCTTTTTGTGATACCTTGTATCCTAGAATTGTGTCATCTTAGACCATTAAATGAATATTTTGTCAATTAAGATTTAAATTTGTTTCAACAAATCATTTTAAAATTTTCTCTAAGAAATCCAAAGCTTACTTAAAGTTAAGCCTATATGTAGAGAAATTATCCATGAATATCTCAACTCCATCACTAACCTATTTTTGGAAAATGCTAATCACAAGTCTCTAGAATGTTACTAGGGCATTACATAGGCCAAATGGCATTTTCCTGTATGTAAATGTTCCCCACGAACTAGTGAACATTCTCTTCTCTTGATCTTCTAATGTGATACAACTTTGGTTATATCCACTATATTCATCTAGAAAACTGTAATACTAGTGCTTTGAAATATTGTCCAAAACTTAATTAATAAATGAGAAAGGAAAATGGTCTTTCAATGTCACCATGTTCAACAACCATAAATCTATATTAACCCTCCACTTACCACTTTTCTTTAGGGCAATGACTAATGGGCTGATCTATTCATTGTCTATAATGGGAAAGATGAATCCCACCCTCAATAGTTTTTCTAGCTCTTATTTTACAACCTCTTTAAGCTTTGGATTTAGCCTTTGTTGAGGCTGATGTCATAATTTGATAGCTAGATCTATATAAATGTGTTGTTGATAGATTCACAAATTTATAATAGTAATTTCATCATAAGACCATGTGAATGTAGTTGATCATTTATTTATCATTTCCAATAATCTGTTTT
The DNA here is from genome assembly GCA_015680685.1 of Gnetum montanum. Taxonomy (NCBI): domain Eukaryota; kingdom Viridiplantae; phylum Streptophyta; class Gnetopsida; order Gnetales; family Gnetaceae; genus Gnetum; species Gnetum montanum. The sequence continues at coordinate 3,140 of MNCI01033814.1, read as the reverse complement.
TCTATTCTTTGTCAAGATTGGCATTCATAATAACTGGATTTTCATTATTCAAGAAAGCATATTCAAGTGCACCTACTAAGGATTTTAGTTCTAGAGGTTTTGGTTCATATTTATCTTGTACTTCTAATTCTCCCCATTCAAAATCTTCTTCTTATTGGAACTTAGCATAGGAAAGTTTCCTTTATATCTATTCTATATTATTAATTTCTTCTACATAGGCACTTGTAATTTTTTCAACTAGTTCCATGCAGATATTTGATTTAGATTTTTCTTCATTAGTCAACCACTTAGTACCTTCTTTTTTCATGATTCTTACATACAAATGTTTTTGTATATACATCTCTTCAAGACATCTTGTATGTGTTGAAATTTTATCTTGTTGAGGGATCTAGGTAATTACACCCATTATCATTGTATGCAATACATTAAACTTTGCATCTTTGAATTATTTCAATTTTATCTTCTTAGAGATTTTCAAGGACAAATCTCTGGTACATAGCTTAGCATCCATAGTGCTAAGCAATGTCCTTCCCATAATGATAAGGAATTCTCCTTTATTCTTCCCCAGATGAATGACAAAGAAGTCTATAGGATAAAACCAGCCACTTAAGGTAGTTACCACATCTTCCACTTGTCCAAGTGGAATAGCAATAGATTGGTTAGCCAACTCTAATCAGATGTTATATTTCTTTAATGGAGGTGAATTCTATTCCTTGTATATATTTTAAGATATAAGATTCACCCTTAATCTTGAATCCAATAAATCCTTGCATAACTTATTTTTTACTATTTTGAGATAGATTAAATGACTTCTAAGATTTTTTCATTTCTTAGAAAGTGCTATTATCTTTATCCACTGTATGTATTAATGATTAAATGTATGTGTTTAGAAATTACTCTGTTTTAAAGATAAGCTTGATAATACGTAATACAATGAACTATGTTAAGATCAACTGATGAGTGGCGAGGTACCCCTACACTCAACCATATGAAACGAGCGTCGCACACACGATCCGGTCGAACTCTACAGATGGACTAGTTGT
>MNCI01033812.1:12349-29378 GCA_015680685.1 Gnetum montanum | reverse complement strand
AATGTTAGGGTAAGAGGCCAGAAGCATGCATTCATTTTTGAATATGACCACATGATTTATGGCATCCCCCATACTATTGTTTTACTTTATGCAAGTAGATAGTAAAACTTAGGTAATATTAGCAAAGAAATTGTTAAGCTTATGAGAACACTTAAAACTTGGTCCAAGGAAACATGAAAGTTTTTCTATATGCTTAATACCTTCACCACTTTATCTTTGGTGTTTTGAAGATGAAGCATCATGTCATTGAGCAATGCTAGAAACTATGGATTTATTTTAGGAGAGTTGATGGTAGGTTAATCTATAATAGAAGGTGAGAATGTTAAATAAGGATACACATAGAGAATGGATCCAAAGGTTGTAGGAGTAGGTATATCCAATGAAATTGGATTAGATGTTATATAGAAAAGGGGAATACATTGATATATTAAGAAATATTAAACAATTATAGAGCAATAGAAATAAAAAGTGGAAAATATTGGAAAGGAGTTATGGTATGTTATGATTGAGGGACAGAATTAGCAATTCCAATAGGTAAAATAGAGGATTAAAAAATGGAGTAAGGCTCACTAACATTGTAAGGAGGAAATAACTGCTATGGAGAAATAGAGCTTATGGGAAGGCTAAAAGGTTCTATAGGAAGTGAAAAAAACATTTAGGCAAAGTTCTCTAAATATCTATGATGATAATATTATGAATGTGATGAGAAAGGCTAATTCTGCAAGTTCCCCTATTAGCGACTCTTTGTCTTCATCTATCAAGTGGATGATAGATTAGGAGACTACACTTTCTCTTCTATCTCTAACAGTGATGTAAGGATAAAGAGGAGGATGTATTTAATCCTACTCTCCTTAATCTACATATTTATATGTTCCTACATCTTCTCTTACTCCTTGATGAATTCTACCACTTCCTTAACTTTCTTGATATCCAGTTCAATTAGATGATTAGGATTAGAAAGAAAGGATGGAAGATCATTAGCTCACTTATATTCTACCATGAGCTTGAATATTTCAAGTATGAGAAGATAGTCTAACTCCCATTTGGCACAAGCTATTTGATAATCCTACAAGCTTAGTCCATTAGAGAAACCTTAACTTCTTCTTAGGTTCATAAGCTTTTTAATCTTGAAGAAACTTGAAGTAGAGGATAAGGCCATAGTTGAAGATGTAAAGGTGATGTGACTTCACAGGGCTATTACTAGTGTTTTGGCTCATCCTTGAAAATAGGTTCACGCTTGAAATAAAAGATGAGAAGTTTCTATTTAATGAAAACATTGAAGTCATAGAGAATCTATGTAACATCAGTGTTTTGATGCAAAACGTTAGTGATAATTTAGTAAGAAATCCTAGAAATGATGTTGGGGTCACAAGAAAATGACATGATATCAGTGTTTTAATATGACATGTTAGCAACACTTTGAAAAAGTGTAAAAATAAAGGAACATAAATGTAAGAGAGAAAATATTAGAAATAACATTTAGTCTCACACAGGTCCTTCTTCTAGCCATTGAAAGATATTGTGAAAGAATCATCATAGTCTAAGATTTGACATAACCTACCATGAAACTAATTCAAGAAATCTCATGGCCACCAAAAAATCCAAGAAAATCAATCTCTTGATTAATCTCCGTTAAATTGAAAGGGAACTTACAAGTCATTGGAAAAATTTAACAACCCAAGCCAAAAATTTTTGTCAAATGTTTGTAGATATTAAGCAAAAAGAAATAGTGCACATATGTGGAATAGCCAATAGAAACAAATAGAGAAAATATGTGTAATTATAATTAAGGAAAAATAGAACATAGCATATGGCTAGCTTTGAGAACATATGTAAATGATGACCAAAATAAAAATAGATAGGATTTGTAAAAGTGGAAAATCTAAAAAGGAAAATGTAGGGGAAATAGATCTACAACAAATCTAGACATTACCAAAGAAAGAAATAACTAAAATGAGAAAATATAGATCATCAAAGAAGAAGATGGGAACCTACTAACAGTGTTCTAGGAGAGGTACTAGAAATTAGAGGTGGCTGATGTGAAGTTGTGTTGCCCCATTCTATCTTCGATGTGTGCACGTGATGCAAATCTAATGAGAATAATTCCAAATTCAGTAGTTGATTGAGTAGAATGCATTAAATCATTGTGTTAATCTAATTCCAAGCAGTTATCCATGTGTTAAAGGGACAACATTAAGGGAATAAAATATGTCAATGGGAAAAAGAAAAAGAGAAATTAGAGGAGTTAATATTTCTAAAAAAAGATTACTTATTCTATATATAGACAAAGTCCTTAAAAATATTTTCAAATCATTAGTCACCAAGAAACTCAATTACATTGAGTAGTAGAGAGAGAGAGAAAGATGAGAAACAAAATGATCAACAAATACTTCTTAAGTGTTAATAAAAAATGCCAAAGGATCAAATGCTAACCAACATTGACAACCTCCTTCTATTTAGGGGTATCCTCCTATTTATTAGCTAAAATGCCTTATAGATCATGAAGGAATGATACATTGGGGTCCATAGAATCTTTTTAAAGGTTATTGAAGGTTTTGGATAGGAGAATTGACATGAAAAAATCATTGTAAGAATTGAAATTAGGCATCAAAAGTAAGATTGAACTTAGACTTTGAAGAGTTAGCTAATGTTAAGTGTTGAAAAGCTGCAAAGGAAAAATTTAACGCTAAATGTCAAAAGTGAGATTGATGTTGGATGTCAAAAGATAGAGGTAGAATCAATGCTAAAGCTAATGTTAGAAATTGAAACTAAAAACTACAAATGATGAACCAAAAATAATATTGCTAATAACAAAAAACATTACTTCTACTAAGTTATAAATAGAAATCCAAGAACTACATTGTAGATGATGTAAGAGATCAAATTTGGACCATTGAAGATGGCTTTTAACATTAAAAGTCATACAATGTACCTAGGGCTCTAGATTATATAGAAAAAGCCAAAGTGGATACAATAATGATGACTCCACATGTAAGAATATAAATAAAGATACTTACGATTTTGACTTCATGCATAAGCCTACACATAAAGATACTTACTGTAATGACTCCATGTATAAGCATCATTAACAAAAATATTAGTCATACAAATTCTCAAATAAATAGAACATAGGATGATGGGAAAATGTACTAATATAAACCAATTAAACATTAATAATTCCTATGTATTCTATGCTACCAAAGTTAATGAGTCCTAAGTCTCATATTTTAAAAAATTAAAAGAGTTCTAGACTTGAAATATTTCCTAAGGCATGAAAATGTTAAATTATTATTTTTCAACTTCTCTGGACTATTTGATGCATCAAAATATATTTCTAGATGTCAAAAAATTTGTGTACAAGTTTTCTAATATAAAAATATTTTCCTAGAATTTTTTTATTCTAATATTTTAGAAAAAAGAAAGTAGTGGATCATGACCCATGACTTGTGATGGGGTTGTAATGCATTGGATGAAAGAGACAAAGTTATGTTCTCAATGACACCAACATGGTAAATAAATTTGTCTTTAGATCATTAGCATCTAACATTGTTTTGGTTTTCAAAAGTCAAAACTAAAATGAGAATCCTAGCAAAGTATCTTGAAATATTAGTGGAAGCAAATGAAAGCCAGAGAAGATCAAAAGAACAAGACTATTGATTTGAAACCTCCAAGTCATGCTAAGTTATAAAGTTTTAATTGGATTGTATATATTGAGGTATACCTATTGATGAATCATGTTTTGACTAGCAATATCAAATTCCAATATGTGATGTCAAATATCCAATATCACGAGGTATATGCCAGCCTATAAATATAGTGCTTGGTCTCAACATTTTCATATAGTTTTTATCATAGCATAGAAAAGCTCTTACAGTTTGTTTTCTCCAAATTTAGAATATTTTTTGAGTGCCTACAACAAGAGTCTAAGTGCCTGCAACAAGAGTCTAAGTGTGTATAGATCTTTGTTTCTAAGCATAGCAGTGTAACAAGAATAAAAATGAATCCTTTTGATAATCCTTGCAGTACTAAGAATAGATTAATGTTTCCTTAAATGCATTTGATATTCATGCACTTTACTTTAGTGCATTTTCATTAAGTAATTAATTTCAAGTTGTTAATGAACATAAGAATTACCACTTTAAGCATACATGTAGCACTTGGTACCCCCAAAAAACTTAACATTTGGTAACCTAGCAGTACTACATGTGTTCAAAATGTGTCAGGAGAGTGGAAACATGTACTATGTTAGGCTAGCTAGGTAGTAGATTAATTAGATATTAAATTCCTATACCTTTCATTCTTGTTTTAGGTGATTAAACTTATAAAATAAAAAATGATAAAAATCATATGCCTCAATTACACTTAACAATATACTTGTACCTCATTAGTGGAATTGAGAAGACAATGATCATTCCAATAAGATTTCATGTCTTAAAACTAGTGTACTTAAGAACTTAAGGTCTACAAAATTCAACCAAATTGTGTGTGAATGTTTGTGATTCATATGGTTGGGTGTAGGGGTACCTCGCCACTCATCATTAGCATCATTGTCGGGTATATTTTTATTATTACATGCACTATCTAGGATTTAGTGAAAATTATTTAAATTGTTGGACTGAACCTTAGAGTCATACCACATCTTAAGATTACTACAACAATATTTAGAAGCACACAACATTTCTATTTTTCTAACATAAAATTTCTTCTTCTCATAGGAGTGATCCTCTACCCAAGTTTGACGGAGTACATCAGCTGGTGCCTCAACAATACTTAGTGGTATATGCTTATCTTGATAAGCATGTACCAAATTTCACCTTCATATTACACTAGGATGAATAGCTATGGTGGCATGACATGGAGGACAACATTGTGTGGCTGCCTAATTGATCTGTTCTTGTAATGCTCCAACAAATGCTTATACGAGGGATTTCCAAGGACTTCATGCTAAGTACGTGGTGTAAGATAGTAATACCAAGGATTATCATCCCACTAAGTTTTGTAAAAATTTTTCTAATTACTACATCCTGTGTCCCACATGTAACACGAGGCAAGCATAGCAACTAGATTTAGAAAATTTTTTGAACTTTTTATGGTCACCTCCAAACTTAGAAAATTTTCGAAATTTTTTTCATAGTCCCACCTACGACACTACCATGTGGCACCTAACCCGCATTTTGGGCTAACCCTTGCCCTATAAATATCCTTGCACCCCAATGTTTTAGGGGTTGGGGACTTCCATTTTTCACCAGTAGGAAGTTGGCACTTTCATTTGGCATTTTAGCATCTTGGCACTTACCTCTGGGGGTGAACAAGACCCAGAGCACACCACATCAATAGAGAGGCTTCCCTACACCACATAGTACACTACAATTCCTTTGCAGCCCTGCACTGCACGGTGCACCATGATGGCCAACTCAATAAGCATAGTTCATCACAGCTAGTGCTAGACTTCATAGATTGACATCACCAAAACTATGACTATGCTCCCACTATGTTTATTGTACACTATGTACCTTCTAAGATCCTTTTGGAGTTAAATACACTCCCATTTGGGGTGGTGTTCCATTTCTCTCTTCTGTTTCTAGAATTTTCTTGCATTTTTCTTACATATTTTTACATTTTTTCATGCGTTGTCATGTTGTACTATGCTCGGGCAATAGTCTCCATAGGTTGACACTCTTGTTTCAGTCAAAACCCTTGGTTATGCTTGCCCCATTTTCTGGCTACGCTCTATACTTAGCACCATTAAGCACTACTTTAACACTTAGCACTGTTTGACATTGTTTGCACTTGCATTTTGGCTAATCATGCCACCCCTTGGTTATACCCACCACCCCAATTGTAGCTAGCAAAGCCCCTATTCGATCAACAAGACTGTTTAGGATGCTCTTCCTCTACTTCTAGTAAGGCTCTTGCACGGAGGTGGGATTAGGCTATACGCCTACTAACCTCTCAATGTTCTAGCCACCAACATTTTTGATCATCATAGTTTTTGGCACTAGAAGGAGGACCTCGCCATTTCCTTCTATGTTGTCTCATGTGCTCTCTCCACCACTAGTTGGTGTAGATTGGACCTCATCATCAGTTCCCTTGGAACCCCACTAAACAAAAGCCAAAGTGTATCTTTTTCACTTAACCAAAATTCTAGACACTTAGGAGAGCATAGCTAGCTCTCAATGGGAGAGTGTAGCCAACTCTAGCATAGCGAGCATAGCACCAGAGTTAGTCATTTTCAGTAGCTTTTACACTTAGCATTTTTGTTTTCTTTTTTTTGCATTTTCAGACTTAGCCAAATTTTCTACAGTTTTACACTTAGTCAATTTTTTGCAATTTCTATACTTAGCCATTTTTCTACATTTTTATGCTTAGCCATTTTTCTGCTACTAGTAGATTGAGTCATTTTTCTATAGTGTTCAAAGTTAGTCATTTTTTGTAAACAACAACTCTCACAACCTAATCTATGAACATGAATCCAAATCAACCTTCCACATTGGTGTCACACATTTGACACCATGATCCACCCAAAGCGTGCCATGCTAAGCCACAAACAATACAATTTTATTTGTGCCAAAATCCAAATAGGATTACCAGTGGATTGCCTTGACTTGGAGGAAAAATAGGACTACAAATAAGTCCATTGAGATGGATGGGAGTACAACCCCTCCTTATTTGACATAATCCTACTCACAGATTCCTACCATCAATTATTGTCCCAACTCATCTGTGCAAACAAGCATGATGTGAGGACAACCTATGAGGAAGCCTCACAGGAGGAAGAAGATAAGTTTGAGGCTTGCTCTGAATGCGAGAGCCCTCTCTACACCATCTTTCAACAACCACTCCCTAGTATAGCCTCTCCTTGATTTGGTCCATCCATCCTCTCCAAGATGGTAACCATGCCAATTTAGCCTTCCTTGCAAGTGACCACTACATTCATCCAACCTTATGCTCATGTAGGGGCCACCTCGTAGCCCTAGATGACTTAGGAATCCTCTATCTTGCTTGTCTCATTGGCATCCATGATGTCTGTCTAACTCACTTATGTGTCACCTACCTTGGTCACTATGCCCATCGCTTAGCCAATGCATCAACTAAACCTGTTTGCTATGATGTTAAACTGGAAATGACCGTCCGCTATGATATTAAACTAGAAATGCCCATTTGTTACAACATCAAACTAGCAAACTCCACTACCAACAATCCAACCTTATGCTATGCAACCAACACAAGCCTAGAAAATGCAACCAGCTAGCACATCCCCAAGCTTGGATCAAGCATTCTAGTTGATCCAAAGTTTGATGGAGGAGATCAACCAACTCAAAGATGCCTCCTCTGAAATCATCAAGGTGATGGACTTTTGCTAGGATGACTCCATAAGTCCTATAGTCCCACCCCTAACTCTTCCAACTAGGGTCAAGTTGCTTGAACTCACCAAGTACAATGGTAAAGGAAACCCTAATGCACATATGGTCACATTTTGATCCAAGCGCATACTCCTTCAAACTTGGCCACACGCCATCATGCATGTTTTCACCATGTCACTCACTAGCAAGGCCTTAGACTGGTATTGTGTGCTACCTAAGGCCTCAATCTCTTCTTTGGAGAATCTCATAAGCCAGTTTATAACATGCTTCAAGTACAACCTAAAGCCTGAAGCAACCCTTGACCAACTCATGTAAGTCAAGAAAGGACCCCTAGAGCCCATGCCAAAATTCCTCTAATGCTAGAACACTACATTGAGTGAAATTGCATGAACCCCTAGCAAAGATGCACCTACTAGCCATGTTCAAGGGTGCAGTGAACAACTTCATCAAGTTCAAACTATATTACCTGGCCCTGAAGTCCCTTAGCCAAGCTTTTACCCAAATTAAGGGCATAGAAGAGGTAGCCCAAGCTAGTAATGACCCAGCCTACATGGCCTACAGAAAGCAACATGTGCACAAGCAAAACACAATAGTGGAAATAATGGATGCAAGTACAAAAGTAACCAACTATGGCCTGACAACTAAGCAACCTAAGGCCCCAGCTCACAAAGCTACCAACCCTGGCACCAACTTGCCTACATTAGTAGGGGCCACTCCAAAGCCTAACTTTGAGTGCAAGGATCCCTCAAAGTATACAATGCTACCAATGAAACCCTCTGAATTGCAAGAGAAACTCTTGAAATCCAGGTAAATCCAATACAAACATGTATAAGAGATTACCCAACAAAAACATGATAGGTACTATGAATTACTAAGGAACCCTACCTTAGTAGTACCAAACAAACCCACAGTCCCACAACATTTCAAGCTAGACCAATACTATCATTACTACCAAATTTCTGGTCACAGTATGAACAACTATCATGCTTTGTAGGATGACCTACAAAGAATGATAAAATGGGGCAATTGGTGCTTGACATAGTAAGCCAATCCAATGTAGATAATGCCCCCTATGTCATAAACTCAATCAGTGTAGGTGGCAAGTCTAAATTTGTGTAACAACCTTTTGTGATCTGCATGCCTTCTAGCAAGGTAAGGATCCCCTCGGCCTCCACAAGCAAGAGGCCCCCTTTGATATCAAAATTCCACCTTAGGCACCCACAACACCCTTTGTGGTCAAGGTTCCATAGCAATCATCCACTAATACATTAAACTAGCAACCAAATCAATCGTTTGCTAAGACATTAAAACTAGCATGATGTAGCAGTAACAATTACTAAGAAATCTTTTATCATCAAGGTGCCACAATGAGTTGGCCCTGCAACAACTCCTAAACCATTTTTTGTCATAAGGGTTCCACAACACAATGGCCCCTCACCTACCCAAATCCCAATAGTGGGCAACATCTTAGTCCTTCCTCCTTCAAGGGCTGACCCCTCTAGTAACTCGAGTAGGCCTGCCAAATGACAATGCAAGAGGATGAACAAGCACCTCACAACTTCCATGACTAAAGCAAAGGCCATAACCAACAAGCAATAACTGAACACTTGGGGCCCTTGCCCCCAGGTAGGTCAAGCAACCCAAGGTTAAGTCCCCTTCATGAGGAAGTCAAAGCCAACACAATGACCAATAACAAGGAATTTGTAGCTAGAATAACCTAGGTGAAACAAATGATCAAGCAAAAGAACACAATGTTGACCTTGTACAATCTAGTCATGATCTCATCTGCTCATCATCAAGCATTGGCTTGGATGTTGGCCTTCATTCCTATTATGGGAGACATCCTTGTAGATGAGAATACCATCCGTACAATAATGTTGCTGTCTACACCATAGGAATCAGGTTTAACATCCCTAGCATTTCATGATAATGAAGTCAAGGTCAACCCTGAATGAGGGAAGGTCACTACAGCTCCATCATTCATTAGCATATGTGTTGGATAGTGCACCATCCATAGAGTGCATGTCAATGATGGTGTAGCAACAAATGTAGTCCAGTACTCTGTCATTGACAAGCTAGGCATGGCAGATGAAATCAAGCAAACCAAAATAACATATCTAAAATCCTTCAATGGATCATGCATCATTGTTAGGGGTACAATCAACCTAGCCTTTGTAGTAGGAGAGATATTCCCCACTAGTGCAGATTTTACTATCATAGAGGAGATGCCAAGCTTCAACCTAATCCTAGGTAGGCCTTGGCCAGCCCAACTATGAGTCGTCTCCTCTCCCATCCATCAAGAAATCAACCTTTCATACAAAGGTGATCAAGTTATCATGTACAATGATAATGCCTCCTCTCTAGCGATCCACAACATAGGCATGAAGCAAGTGTTAGAGGTGGAGTTTCTTGGTGGTACACCTACGACAACAAATGCAATGCCTAAGGTTGACACACCAAAATGAGCAGTTGAAGCCAATAGCCTCCTAGAGGATCTTAAGCCTTACATGCCCCCTAATCCACACCTGGTTGGGAAGAAACTACATGACCAAGACTTTCCCTTGGCCAAGAATGTTCTAAGCACCTACTTGCCCCTTGCCTCCATGAGCCATGCATTTTTTATTTTTACTTACATTACATTTTTTGATGCATTTACATTTCACCTACTTGCCTAGTTTACACACTACTTTGCTTTGTTTATGCATTTCTACTTTGTTTATGCATCCATCCACTTAGCTTATGCATTGCATTTGAAAAACATCAAAAAACATATAAAAATAAAAAAAATCATAAAACTACAAAAACAAATAGCCTGAAAAGACCTTAAACTAGCCCATGGCCTGGAACAGCCTAAAACTATCACTTTTTGCATTGCTTTCCTTTCATTTGTGCATTTTAACTTTTTTTATGATAGGTAATACTTGATGTTATTCTTCTAGTTTATTTTTGTAGGATCTTGCAGCCACACAGAATGACTATGCATGCAGCATCACACCTTACACAAGCAAGGTAAACACTTGTCTACCATGACACAAAAAACTAGCATAGATAGTCCACTATGACTATAAACTAGTATAGATCATCCTTGGGTCATGATGTTAAAATAGCAAAACATCCAACGTCCACTACGACGTTAAAAATGGCACTCAGTGGTTTATTAGGACTATAAACTAGCACATCATAGTTTGCAAGGACCTTAAACTAGGTTCATGATTTGCTAGGACTTTAAATTGGCATGTTGCTGATCTATTGGAGCACCTACCATTTGTAAAACCCTTGGGACACTCACATTATCATCACCTCCCATCATTTTGTTGATCTTTTGGAACACTTGCCATTAGTGTGACCTTCAAAGGACTCACACCTACCATTGGTAAAACCCTTGGGACACTCACAACATCATTGCATCCCATCATTACACCTACCATCAGTGCGACCTTTGGAGCACTCACAACATCATCACCCTGGCACTTTCACTAGCTTCCTAAGCACTTGCAACTAGCACAGTATCTAACACATTTGCAACATCTTTGCATCCAGCACTTGTAGCATCTTCACATCTTGCATTTGCACTTGCATTTCATGTTTTGTGGTTTTCTTATCTTCTCATAGTTATGTTTATAGGACAAAGACTTAGAGGTAGTCATGCAGAGATGCATCTCGTCGTAGTAGCAAGTCACCACATCACTCCAATGTGCATGATTAAACTAGTTAAGATACTCAAGAGTGCACATCCCCCTCATCTTGTTGCAACCTATGCACATCCACTCCCTCATCCTAATAGCCTCACATCCACTACATACTCATGATTGCACATCCCTTTGATGCATACACATTGTTACACACATGACATTCTCTTCACGTCAACTATAGAACCCAAGGCAAATGTAACATAACTCATCCCGTGGGGAGCCTTTATTGGCTAGTTAAGGCGTAAGAAAATGTAACATAACTCATCCCTGGGAGGAAACACCTGTGTTATAAATGCAATGCAGTCACATCAAAACAAAACCCATCTACTTGATGGCCAGCTTGTAGCTAGCATTTAGTAGTAAGCCAAACCCAATAAAGGTTCACCTCACAACAAAGTAGGAAAAAAAAGCAAAAGAAAAAAGAAAAAGAAAAGGGAAACAAGAAAAAACACATCCCCAAGCAAATTGACAATGTTGTAGCTTTGTAATTAGCCTAGCCTTGGATCAACTTTGACTCTCTCATAAGCACTCTATTGAGAGGTCAACGTTTCAAGGGTAGGCCACTTCATGCCATGGTCACCATTAGCCATGCTAACTTTGCATCTTGCATCAAGATACATTGTTTGCATTTTATTTCCTTTGCTTGTATTTCATCTTCTTAGCACATTACTCACACCCTTTTCCCTCAACATACCACTATCAAAAATGAAACCTAAATAGGTATCGACAAGTGATGTTGGTGCCATGTTTGTTGTGGTGTTTTGCAATTCTTTGTTGACATCTCTTGGGCCACTTCTCTAGATGTCAACAAAGAGGGACCATTGAAACACCAAAAAATTTTGAGTCTTAACTACAAATTTGGCCAAGTTTTAAAATGGTGGCACTTTACCCAAATTTTTTTAAGTGTTGAGTGTAGTCAGCTTCAACTACCAGATTTGCAAAATTTTTCTAAGTGTCAGAACAATGGCACTTTTTGCAAATTTTTCTAAGTGCTCAAACCATGCTCTCCACTGTAGCAGAGCATAGTCAGCTTCAACAACCAATTTTTTGCAAATTTGGCTAAGTGTTAGAATGATGACACAAGCTACAAAAAATTTTCTAAGTGTTGTGCTACGCTTTGGCACTATAGCTGCTACACTCTGGCACTATAGCTACTACACTTAGCATTGTAGTTGCTATGCTCGACACTATAGCTATTATGCTCTACTACACTCAAGAGCATAGTAGGCGTAGCCAATAGACAAATGGCTAGTTTTCCAAAAATTTTCTAAGTGTTGTGCTATGCTCCCATTGCCCCTACTACACTCTAGAGCGTAGCTAGCATGGGGCAACAATTGTACAAATTTTTTTCTAATTGCTATGCTCCCATTGCCCTAAAGGATCTACATTGGTTTTAGGCTATTGAACATATCAACATTCAAGGATAATTTTCCTTTGTCATTTGTAGCTACTACACTCTAGAGCATAGCTAGTGTAGTTGGCATGGGACACCAATTTTGCAAACATTTTTCTAATTGTTGCATCCCATGTCCCACATGTAACATAGGGTGAGCATAACAACTAGAGTTAGAAATTTTTTTGAACTTTTTCTAGTCACCTCTAGACTTCGAAAATTTTCTAAATTTTTCTCATAGTCTCACCTACCACACTGCCATGTGGTGCCCAATCTGCATTTTGGCCTAAGCCTAGCCTTATAAATATCCCTACATCCCAATGTTTTAGGGGTTGGGAGCTTCCATTTTTCACCAGTGGGTAGTTGGCACTTTTATTTGGCATTTGGCATTTTGGCATCTTGGCACTTAGCTCCATAGGTGAACAAGACCCAGAGTAGACCACACTAGCAGAGAGGCATCCCTACACCGCATAGTGCACTGCATTCCATTACAGCCTTGCACCGCACGGTACACCGCAATGGCCAACTTGACAAGCATAATTCATCATAGTGAGTGCCAGACTTCACAACCTAACATCATCAAAACTATGATTATGCTCCCACTAGACTTGTTGTACACTATGTACCTTCTAAGACCCTTTTGGAGTTAACTACACTCCCATTTGGGGTGGTGTTCCATTTCTCTCTTCTATATCTTGCATTTTCTTGCATTTTTCTTATGTCTTTTCTCATTTTTTCACACACCGTCATGAAGTACTATGCTTGGATGGTAGTATCGGTGGGTTGACACTCTTATTTTGGTCAAAACCCTTGGCTACGCTTACCCCCATTCCATGGCTCTACACTTAGCACCGTGAAGAATCACTTTGATACTTAGCACTATTTTGCATTGTTTAAACTTGCATTTTGGTTAACCACACTACCCCCCGATTGCACCCACCATCCTGATTGTAACTGGAAAAGTCCCTATTCAATTAACAAGACCATTTAGGGTACTCTACCTCTTCTTCCAGCAAGGCCCTCACGTGGAGGTAGGATTAGGCTATATGCCCGCTAACCTTTTGGTGTTCTATCCATCAATGTTTTTGGTCATCATAGTGGATGGTCTTACCTTGCTAATTTCCTAGTGATTAATGTGGAGAACTATAAAGGGAACTTCCCAATCACCATGGGAAGGGCATGGCTAAGCATCATTGATTCAAGAATGGGCATTAGAGATCTATCTCTGGAAATATCTAAAGAAAATACATTTGGAAAGATCGAGAAGAAGTGAGTTCCATGCATCACGTACAACAATATAGGGTGGAATTATGTGTAGAAACTCTAGGTGTTGAAATGAGCATCCATCTCTACATGCAAGAAGTGTGCACCAAAAGCAAAAATTCAAAGGTGTCTATACACAGTAGTCACAAAATAAGAGGACACCTAGTGGCTAACTGCTAATTTTGAGAGCAACACACTTTGCATGGAACCAACTGAGATCCTAACATGTGCATATGTTATAGGCATGGATGAACTAGAGTAAGATCATCATCAACTCTCTAAGGATTTAAAATGATGATACCTACTAGGAAGAGTTGAAAATTCCTAAAAATATCAAGCAAGAGCCCCTTGAACTAAAAACTCTACCAGTTGGCATAAAATATGTGTTCTTAAAAAATGGAAATCCAGTCATAATCAATGAAAATATTATTCCAAAAAAATATATTGTTAAATATCATTGAAAAATGGTTAGTAGCTTTTTCCTGGTCATATCCTGAACTCATAGGGATTGATCTTAGGATATGTCAACATCGCATCTACACTAACTCGGTTGTGAAGCCAAAGAGATAGTCACAAAGGCAATTGAATACCAGACTAAAGCATATCATTAAAGAGGAAATTGAGTAACTCCTTAAGGTGGGGTTCATTTATCCCATCACAGATAGTGAGTGGGATTGCCCACTTGTAATTGTGCCAAAGAAAGGTAGCAAGTGGCAGGTCTACATTGATTTTTGACTACTAAATATGGTAACAATCAAGGACCACTCTTCTTTGTCATTCATTGATCAAGTGTTAGACATAATATTTGAGCATTGCTACTATAGTTTTCTAGATGGTTGTAGTGGCTATAACCAAATCTAGATTGCACTAGAGGACCAATCCAAAACAACATTCACAAGTCCTTGTGGGACTTTCGCATATCGTAAGATGCCTTTTGGTCTATGCAATGCCCCTACTACATTTTAATGCTTGGTCCTAAGTATTTTTCAACAGAAAACTGGTAGTGGTGTGAAAGTATTCATGGATGAATTCTCCACTTATGGAGCTACATTTGAGCAAGCCTTGTATCACCTTGAGCAACTACTAAAATGATGTGTTGAGACAAACCTCAAGATCAACAAGAAAAAGAATCACCTGATGGTCTAGGAAGGCATTATATTAGGCAATAGAATATCACAAGTAGGAATTGAGGTCAACCCCAAAAAAATAAGGGTCATCTAAGGAATAGCTTACCAACTATAAACTATCAAATATTTTTGGCCATTCCTTGGCCATATTGGCCATTACCAGTGATTCATATAAAGTTTCTCTAAGATTGCAAAATTTTGGTAGAGTTGAAAAAGAAAGATGCTCCATTTATCTAGACCATGAAATGTGAACAAGCATTTCAACAGCTGAAATAAAAACTTGTTGAAATTTTAATTCTTCAAGCACCCAACTGGTCCAAACAATTTCATGTTATGATGATGCATCAAATTATGCTTTTAGAGCTATGCTTATGTAGATGGATGGTAATAAATGTCCATATTACATCCACTATGCTAATCAAAGAATTGTGGATGCACAATTAAACTACACCACTATAGAAAAGAACTGATACATTGGTGTTTTCTCTAAAGAAGTTCAAGCATAATGTGCGTGGATATAAGGTGTTTATGCACATGAACCATAGTGTCATATGATTCCTAATTAACAAGCCAATGGTGAATCCCTATGTTGTACAGTGGCTAGTGATCTTACAAGAATTTTATCTAATGATGGTAGATCAAAAGGACACTCAAAATGTGGTTGCTAATCACTTGTCTTGGTTACGATGGGATAACAAAGAGGAGGAGAATCAACTATTTGATATGTTTCCTAATGAACTCATCTTTGTTGGGGCTATAATTGAACAATTGGCTAATGAGTCTAAATGGTATGATGACATTCTCATCTATCTTCTCACCCAAGAGATGCCACAAGTCTTGGACCATTGAAAGAAACAACAATTTCTTCACCAAGTGAAACTCTTCAGGGAGATCAACGGACACCTCTATAAGGTGTGCACCTATGGACTAGTTCATTAGTGTATCCCTAATGCTGATCAACTAAGTGTTTTCCAAGATGCTCATGAAGGTCCTTGTGGAGGTCACTATGTTAGGAGATGCACGACCATTAAAATCCTAATGCTAGGGTACTATTGGCCAACAATTTTCCAAGATGCTCATCAACAAGTCCACTCTTGTGAATGCTACCAATGAGATGGTGGAATGGCTACTTGAATGAAGAAGCCTCAACAATGGATTCAACCATTGTAATCCTTCAACATATGGGGAATTTATTTCATGGATTCCATCATGCCTATGTCAAATGGAAAGGTGCACATCATAGTTGCTATTAACTATTGTATGAAATGGGTAGAAGTAGCAGTTGTCACCAACTATACATCTTCTACTACTGCTTGGCTTGTATAAAAAAATGCTATAAACAAGTTTGGTATGCCACATGCATTAATTTCTAATAATGAAACTCACTTTATAGGCACTACCTTTTGGAAGCCCATGCAATGCTTGGGGGTTGAACATAAACTCACAACACCGTACCACCCCCAAGCCAACGGTTAAGGTAAGGTCATAAATAGGGAAATCACAAGGATTATAAAGAGAACTGTTACAAATATAGAAAATACTAGAGCACAAAACTCAACAATGCCCTTTGGGCCTACTACTCAACATGGAAACTTCTTATAGGCTACTCTTCCTATGAGCTTGTGTACAAAAAATTACCAACACTTCCCATTCAATCTGAGCTCCATACACTTTCAATAGCCTATGACCTCAACCTTGACTTGAGTCTAGCACAAAAAGAAAGATTAATAAATCTCAACTTACTAGACAAAAATTGATTGGTGGCCCTATCATCCAACAAGTTGCACAAGGGATATAACAAAATATGTCATGACCTTAAAATTAGGAAAGTCAAAATTCAACCAGGAGACAAGTTTCTCTATTGAAGTCCCACACACATACCTCAAAAAAAATAAGTTCCAAACATTGTGGGAAGGACCATGTATAATTTATAAAACTTTTCCTTCTGGGGCCATGATGATCTACAAACCTGAGTGCCAAGACAAGAAACAATTGGTCAACATACAACAAGTCAAACCTTTCTATGAGCATAAGCTAGCAAATATAACAAACACCTTATCAGATGGAAAACCATGCTCAATATTTCAAATCTCCTCCTTTCAACTTAATCATCAGGGAGATGGCCATCCATGCTAACTATATAAGTGTCTCCTTAGTTTTTCACCCTTTTTATTTTACAACTTTTTGTTT
>MNCI01033810.1:0-15610 GCA_015680685.1 Gnetum montanum | reverse complement strand
TCACTATACTCCACATGTTGATTGGTTAAGTAAGTATACATCATCCAATCTTGGAATGGTAAGATTGGGTAATGATGGTTTACGTAAAGTTATAGGTTATGGAAAGGTAAAGATTTAGTTTAAAAATGTAGTTAAATTGAATTCCCAATGTACGTCATGCTCCAACACTTACTAAAAATCTTTTGTTTGTAAGTGAATTGGATGATGTAGGACTAACTATTATCTTTGGAGGTAGAAAATGTTCAATACTGCATGGTTCATCTCTTTTGGCTTTTGTAATAAAAATAGGCAATTTGTTTAAATTAGAAGGTAAGACATTAAAGAAAAAATTAAGTGTATTTGTAGTTATTAATTTAAATTCAAGTATTGATTTGTGGCATAAAAGAATGGGACATCTTGGTGAAAAAGGACTTCAGGAAGTTTACAAGAAAGGTAAATTTAAGCTTTCAAAAGATTCCTTAGATTTTTGTCATCACTATCTACATGGTAAATAGAGACATCATAGTTTTCAAATAAGTAAAGCTAAATCTCTTCAGATATTAGAACTAATACATAGTAATGTATGTGAATTAGTTAAAGATATTAAAACAAGTTCTCTTAGAGGTGCTATGTATTATGCTTCTTTTATTGATGATTATTCTAGAAAGAACTAGATTTATTTATTAAAACATAAGTTTGAAGTATTTGAAAAATTCATAGAATTCAAAGCTCTTATTGAGAATTATTCAGGAAAGAAGATCAAAATTCTAAGAACTAACAATGGTGGTGAGTTTTGCTTAAATGAATGTTATGCTTTTTATAAAGAACATGGCATTAAAAAGTAGAAGACTATTTGAGGAACTCCTAAACAAAATGGAGTATCAAAGCACTTTAATTGAACATTGATGGAATGTGCCAGATGTATGCTTAGTGAATCTAATCTTGATAAGTGTTTCTGGAGTGAAGTATTAATAACTGCATATTATCTTACCAATAGATCTTCTTCATCAGCACTTGGTGAAAAAATTCCAGAAGAAGTTTGGAGTGGTAGATCTATTAATTTATATTATTTAAAGATTTTTGGTTGTGAGGCATATGTACATGTTCCAAAATTTGATAGATCCAAATTCGACTCTAAGTTTGTTAAATGTATTTTCCTTGGCTATGAACATGGTGTCAAAGCTTATAAGTTGTATAATCCAAAAAATAAAAGGGTTATTTATAGTCGAGATGTTATCTTTAGAGAAAAATGTGGATCTATGAAGGAATAATCTTCTAATATTGAAACTCCTTCAAATTATGTAACTCTTATGAATGTGCTTGTTGAAATTAGTAATGAAATTTCTGAGAGTCATCCTCCCTCAGCTAGGGATATTGCCCCTAGTGAACAAGATGGTGATAGCATGGTAAATGAGGAGTAGCAACATGAAGAGGGAGAAAATACTTTTAGCGAAGATGAGCTATTAAGATGCTCAACATGTATAAGAAAATTACTGTCACATTTAGAAAAATATGTCCCATCAACATATGATGAGGGATGTTCATCTATGCAAAATGAAAACTGGAAATAGGCAATGGATGCTAAAGTGTCATCAATTCATAAAAATAAAACTTGGGAACTAATTGACCTTCCATTAGAGAGAAAACCCATTGGAAATAAATGGGTGTATTGAATAAAATCTGGGAACCAATATAACTCATGACTTGTACCTAAAGGATTTTCTCATAGAAAGAGGATTGATTATGATAAAATCTTCTCTCTAGTAGTAAAATTAACATCCATAAGATCATTGTTGCTATCACAACTGTTTATGGCCTTGAACTTGAACAAATGGATGTGAAAATAACATTCCTCAATGATGATCTTGAGGAAGAAATATATATGCTTCAACCTAAAGGATATAAGATTAAAGGAAAAGAGCATATGATATGTCTATTATTAAAATCAATATATGGGCTCAAATAAGCATCAAGGATGTGGAATAAAAAATTTAATGACCACATGATAAATCTTGGCTTCATTAGAAGTGTCGAAGACTCTTGAATGTATGTTAAAAATACAAGTGACTAATATGTTATCTTGCTATTATATGTTGATAACATGTTAATAGTAGGTAATAACATACATGATTTTCAAGAGTTAAAACTTCATTTGTCTTCTCAATTTGAGATGAATGATCTTGATGTAGCACAAAAAAATTTGGGCATGAAAATTAAAAAGGACAAGGCTAATAAAAGGCTTTGGCTTGAATAGTCTGCATATGTTGAAAATATTTTAAATGGATTTAATATGCATGATTGCAAGCCTAACTACACCCTTTGAAATTGGTATTAAACTTTCAGTTGAACAATACCCAAAGACAAATGAAGAAAAAGGGCTCATGGTTAAAATCCCATATGCTAGTGCTATCAGCAATTTAATGTATGCAATGGTCTCTACTAGACCTAATATTGCTTACATTGTTGGAAAAATTAGCAGGTATATGTCTAATTCAAGGAAACAACATTGGATTGTAGTGAAGCAAGTCTTCTAATATCTTCGTGGTACTTCAAATTATGGAATCTGTTATAAAAATGATTCTAATGAACTTCATGGCTTCATTGATGTAGATTGGGATGGTGATATTGATAGTAGGAACTCTACTAGTGGGTATGTGTTTAATCTCTTTGGTGGTGCTGTTTCTTGAAAAAATCTAGAAATAATCTTGTGTTGCTCAATCTACCATTGAAGTTGAATATGTTATTGCTAACTTGGCATGTAGAGAGGCTATATGGCTCTAAAGGCTAATAGTTAAACTTAGCATCACTCAAACTCTAATTAATATTGGTTGTAATAGTCAAAGTACTAGAAGCATATCCAAGCATCCAATCTTTCATGCCCAAATGTAGCACATTAAAATATAGCATCACTATATATGAAAGGAAATTAAAAAGCAAAAAATTATTCTAAATAAAATTTCAACTGAAGCAAATCCTGCAGATATACTCACCAAGTCAACTCCAGCTAAAAATTTTCTCTAGTGACAATTAGCATTTGGTCTTCTTTTAACCTAATTTCCTAAAAATGGTCTGGATTTTTCTTTAAAGTATTTTTACCTTCAAGAGGAAGAATTGTGAGGTGGATTAGGTGGATGAAGGAAAATCTACCTTTGCATTGATTTTCTCCAAATATTTTTGCCTTGCCTTGTTATAATTTTATTCATGTCTATGTTATATTTGGTCCCATACCTATCCCCACCAAAATAAACTAACTTATCCCTTTTTTTAATTTTGGGTTTATTTTCTAACCTGAATAATATATAAGGAGCTCAAAGGGAGCATCCATGACACCACATTCTTTTGAAGCATAAGCTTAAGAGTCATCTCCATTCTTTTGTAAATTCTCCTTAAGCTTCAATCCTTTAAAGTTATGCTGCTAATAGTCCAAGAGCCATTTTTCTACTAGGGTTTTTCACCTTGAAGGTTTTTCCCAAGGTAACTCTGTGTATTTTGTATTTTCTGTAGTTTCTTTTAAATTTAATATTATATTGGTGCAAGCAACTAGGAATAATAGCTATTGTGGTTGCTAATCTCAATGAAGATATCCTTCATGACTTATAGATTTTGCATGGGCCTGTTAAGATGTCTCTAACTTGCCAAATTACCAAAAAAAATAAAATAAAAGGATCAGCCACTTTAGATCTGTTATCTAGGATATTATTTGCCTCTCCTTAGTGTAAAGGTATTCTAGAGATGTAAGGTATTGTATACATTCTAGCAATTTATCTGTGTGTGAGATATCTAGATATCTGAGAACCTTTAGATCCCTTTGTCACTTGTGCAGAAGTTAGAATCCTCCTAACTACCATAGCATTATTATTCCACACCCACAGTACTCAAAGAGTAGAAGCCTTATCCAAGAGATTTTGGAGGATGAAGAGATCCTTTGTAGCAAGTAGACTTCGTGCAAAGGATGGACACGACATCAGCTTGTGCTGAGGGACTGTGACCATACATATTCTTCAAGGACTTTGCTACTATGGCCGTGGATGCAAATGTGCTTATGAATCTTATGATGATGGTGTTGATGATGATGATGATAAGAACCGATCATTGTAGCATGTTCCCCCATACTAGATATACATAGACTGAGCCATCTCCTGAACTAGATTCTAAATCTTGGCAACAACAACTGCAGGCTTACTCTCATTTTCCTCCATTACTATGAAATATTTATCACACAGCTATTTTAGGACTTCTTGGCCATCCACATGCATCTCCACTAGGCCCTCAGCATTTCACATGTCAAGTAGCTACTTTGCCTCTATTATTTCTTCATCCTCCTACTGCTACTAGTGTTGCAGGATCCCCATAAAAGCAAAGCATTTCTTTCTTATCTTATCTAGTGCATCATAGCTAAGCTTGATTGTGTTAGTCACTACATCTTGTAAAGTATGGCACAGAGATGACACTAATTTGTTCAAGGTGCAATCCCAGCTACAGTGATCCTGCTATTGGTTTAGAAGCCTTGCCATGGCAATAACCACCATGGGAATACCTGCCATACCATTGCAAAGCCTCCTCAATGACTACATCATTTGCATTAACAATGATTTACACTTGTTTTCGTAGATGTTTTGGTAGCGATTCCATTAGGTAAAACTCATTTTCTTGCTCTTTTTTTATAGAAATTCCATTAGGTAAAACTCATTTTCCACCTCGATATCTTTCACCATCTTTTGGTTTCTTGTGGCAATCAAAACCCTGCAATGTTCATGTTCTGGTAGCTCAATTTCTTTTATCTTGGATGACACATCCATGTACCTAGATCGCTCTACCTTTGTGAGCTCTCGAATGTCATCAAGTACAACCAAGTAGTACTTATCCTACAACTCCTTTTTAATTCTTGCCTTTAGACACCCCTCACATTCTCCTACTCCATATTTAACATTAATATTTTCTAGCACATTCATTTGAAGTTTCTTAATTTTTGTGTGGGAGATACACAACCAAATCTCCTTTCCATATTTAAATGCAATAGCCTTGTAGACATGCTGTAGAAGGTGCATTTTTTGACTACCCCCAAGCCCAACGATGACTGTTACTTTATTCCTTATACCAAATCCATTACTTTTAACACCTTGGCATCTATATCCACACATTTATCTTCATCATCAATGACCCACAAACTTCCATGAAAAGAACCCTAGTGAAGATCCTATCCTTAAAGCTATCAATGTCACACAACCTATGACTAACAATATGGTTGAATATGAAGCACTTATTTATGGGATAAAGTTAGCTTAATATTATGACTTATCCAAACTTAAAATTTATAGCGACTTTCAACTAATAGTAAATCAAGTCAATGAAATTTTTAATGATAAAGACATTACCATGAAAGCATATAAAGCTTATATCCTTTGACTTTCTAGGAATTTGAACTCATATCCATTGAACATGTACCAGTAAAGGAACATTATGTCTCTAATGCCCTAGCTCAAATGTTTATTACCTTAGATATCCATTTTAAACACAATGCATGGGATTTTGAATTTATTATTGAAAAAGTTAAGTCATATTATATTCTAGATAATGTCTTTTCTTTTCAAGTTTTTAATGATGATAATCACATTTGTAAATTTTTATTTTCTAAGGATGAATTTAGTGATCAATGTACTAAATTTTCTCAAATTAATTAAGAAGTTATATCTTAGGATGTTATACTTTTAAATATGATTTCTTATGAAATAGCAACTAGAGAAACTTTGTTTGATGACTTACATACTAAAACTGAAGATATTTCTAAGAATACTAATTGGCAAATCCAAGCCAAAATAGAAAAAATTCATATTCAAAAGAAAGGAAGACAATACCCTATTAAAATAGGATTTTGTTTACATTTAGATGAAAAACAAAGCTTGATTGAATTGTTACATAAGTTTAATGATGTTTTGGCTTGGACTTACGAGGATCTTAGAACTTTCAATCCATTAGTGATGACACATAATATCCCCCTTAAGCTAGAAACCAAATCATTTAGGCAAAAACTTATACCTATAAATCCTAAGATTGAAGCCCTAATGAAATTAGAAATTGATAAGCTCTTAGAATCCAAGATTATTTATCCTCTGAGACATTCAAGTTGGATATCAAATTTAGTACCCATTAGAAAAAGAATTGGTGAATTAAGGTTATGTATTGATTTTTGTAATCTTAATACTTCTTGTATTAAGGATACTTATCTACTCCCTCTTATGGAAGAGCTTTTGCAAATTGTGAATGGTACCCAAATGTTTTCTTTTCTAGATAGATATTTAGGGCACAACCACATCTTAGTTAGCAAAAAGGACCAATATAAGACTACTTGTATAACAAAGTGGGGAACTTTTCAATTTGCTAAAATGCACTTTGGTCTTATAAATGTCAATTCTACCTTTCAAAGAGCTACGAATAAGACTTTTAAAGGACTAATAAGTAAATGCATTATCATTTATCTAGATGATTTAATCATTTTCTCCAAGGATTGGGGAACATACCTTAGAACCTTAGAAATATTTTCATAAGATGTAGATGATTGGTATAGTAAATGTAAAGTTAATTTTTGATATTTAAAGTTGTAAATTTCTTGGTCATATAGTAACTAAGGAAGGAATTAGGATTGATCCTAAGTGAGTAAATGCTATTTTAGAAGTACTGTACCCTTTGTCTAAAATCAATTTAAGAGCCTTCTTTGGGAAAATTAATTTTGTTAAATGTTTCATTCCTACCTATGCTGAATTAGTTAGACCATTAAATGAAATGCTAAAGAAAGATAGCAACATACATTAAATGGATGAAAGAAAGAATGCTTGTTGTGCCATTAAAGAAGCCATTATAGATGCTCCAATTTTAACTTCTCCATGGTATGAGAATGATTTCCTTTTATATGCTTTTTCGAATAATATTACTAACTTTGCTATCCTAACCCAAGATGTAGTTGATCAAGGTAAAAGGCCCATAGATTTTATGTTCACACCTTTGAAAGATGCCAAATTGAAATATTCACATGTTGAGAAACAATTGTACACTAGGATTAAAGCCCTAAAGAAATTCCGCTACTATTTGTTAAATACAAAGGTTTATATTATTGTTCCTACTTCAGCCATTGTTACATTAGCTAAATTACAAGATCCTAGAAAAAAATGCTAAATGGATTATGAAACTACAAGATTTTGATATCCAATGGAAAGTAGCCAAGTTGGTTAGAAGAACTGGTCTTACCAAGCTAATTTCCAAAGCCTCAACCTTAGAGAGTTGTGATGTCCCTAAAAATGAAGAATCATTACCACTTCACATATTATCCATTGATGAAGAAAATAATATCCCTTTTGCACCTAATCGATTACATGTTCTATGGTATGGTGATATTAAATTTTATTTAACCTTTTACCATTGTCCTTCAGATTTACCAAGATATAAAAGAAAGCTTTTAATATCTAAAGGTTCTAAGTTTACTCTAATTAGTAGTGAGTTGTTTAGGAAGAGTTTCCAAGGAATACACCTTAAATTTTTAAACGAAGAACAAGCTAATGATGCTTTGAAACAACTTCATGAGGAAGGACACATAGGATATTGATAGTTAGTGCATAAAATCACAAGAGTCAGTTACTATTGGCCCACTATGATAAATGACGCTTACCACCTAGTCAAAACTTGTGAACAATGTTAAAAATTTAAAGGTAAAGATCTTAAGAGTTCAACACCTTTACAACCTATAATAGAAACTAAACCATTTTCACAATGGGCTTTAGATTTTATTGGAGTGATTAATCCATTTTCTACTACCCTACACAAGTTTATCTTAACAGCTACTGATTATTGCACACATTGGTTAGAAGCGAAAGCTACCAAAACTGCATCATCTCATGAAGTTATTCGCTTCTTAAAAAATGATATAATCTCTAGATATGGATATCCTTACACTTTAGTAGCGGACAATAGGCTTGCATTCATCTCCATAGAGTTTACAAATTGGAATAGAGAGTGTAATATTATTGTCAAGACTATAACCAAATATTATCCATAAGGCCGTGGTTTAGCTGAGTCCTCCAATAAAATTATATTGGATGGAATTAAGAAAATGATAGCCCAAAACCCATGAACTTGGCATGAGTAATTAAAATGGTCAGTTTGGCTAGATAGAATTCGTTACAAAGAATCAATCAAAAATACACCATATGATTTAGTATATGGACAAGAACCAATATCACCAATAAATTTGCAAATCCCTACAAATTAGTTTTTCTTGGATTATTTGCCAACTAATGAACATTTACTCTCATGTACATATGATATTTGGAATTTAGAACTTAAAAGGGTCAAGGCAATTGAAAATCTATTTAGTCATCAACAAATTGTTAAAAGATAGTTTGATAAGAAATATGTAGCCAAAGTATTTCAAGTAGGTAACTTGGTTCTTAAGAGAGATAGAACATCTAGTCAAACTATCCCTCTAACTAAGTTTTCTCCTATGTGGTCAAGCCCATACTAAGTTACAAATGTCATCGACTCTAATGTTTACAAAATTGCTGATTTGTAAAGATACAAATTAAATAAAAACTTTAATGCATTTCATTTCAAACATTTCTACTCATGTACCCCACATGGACACTTGGTAGATCCCTAGTTTCATGCTTTCTTCTCTTTCTTGATGCATTTCATTGGTATATAGTTGCATTTACATACTTTCTTTACATTTTCATCATCTTCTTATGCTTGTTAAATCTACCATCATCTCTTTCTTAGCTTATTAGTTTTGGTTTGATTTGTGCTTTTCATATGATTTTAGTAATCATTATGATCATTTGAGTTACTAGGCATTGGATCATCATAACACCTTTTGAAGTATAGTATTCCTGTTATATCATATTATTATTATTTAATATCTCCTTTATATGATATACTTTAATTATTCTACAATTCTTCCCAACGCATTTCTAGGTTTTAGTTTTATTAGTTCTGTCGGATTATGGAGGATGGGGTTTATACTAACTTATCATGTTATGATCATGGTCATGTGAATATAGGACATGTGAGGTTGGAGAATTAGCCACAATCAATGGATGAGCTTTGAAAATTCCATTCTCTCTCTCATAGACCCTAGCCCTCAAGTGTGATGATCCATGGCTCTCCTGTGAGCAACAAGGTGAAGTGTATTCCTCTCCACTTAAGAGAGCCCTTAGCCACCTAAGAGACCTGCTATGATGATATCTAGATTATAATTAAAAGGCACATACACAAAGGTTGAACTGCATCATGGGCAAAGTTTCTAAAAGGACCATGTTCTTTGGTAGTGTAGCTAATTGGCCAAACTTGTGTTGGAATTCCTACCTTAAGAATGAAGTGCACCATGAGCAAAGTTTCCTTAAAAAAATGAAAATGAGGACCATGTTCATTGACAATGTAATAAGTTCTTGAGTGTAATGGGGTCCAGTAGTAATCCTCACCCTAGCCTCTATTTCCTTTTTAAACCTATTTTCCCAAAATTCAAAAAATAAAAATAAGGAAATCCAAAAGTTGTGGCTAGCTATGATCTAAAAAAAGCATGTCCTCTTCATCAAGTTTAGCATAAATCTTGTGTTCAAAGTAGTCATCATGCTAGTTTCTTTTATTTGTGAGATGATTGGGAATGGAATCTTAATTATGAATAATCAATACACACACACAGATAAGATTATGATTTATAAAGTTATATCTTGATTAAACAAGGTGGTGGCGCAAGGGTGGCCCATGTTTAGTACTCCCTTGATTATATGATTATTTTAATCATGATCAAATGGTCTAGTTTACTTTCAAATTTTAGTTTGTCGGTGTTTTGAAATCTTTTAAATCTTTATCTTTTGCATCCCCTTTTAAAATTTTTATGGTTTTGCTATTCTTGCACTTACATGCAATTTAAAGTTTGGGGGCTAAATGTTAATGCCAACTTTCCTATGCTAGGCATGGGGCCATGACTAATAAGTTTTAATCCCATGAAAAGTAAAATCCTATAGGTTTTAACCTGTGCAAATTATTCACGTGGTACCATAGATAAAGTCAAGGATTGAAAATATAGTATGATGTTTTATAAATAGCAAATTTTGTTAAATCATAGCCAAATCCATGGAGCCCTTCAAAAGCTAGCTAATAATTAGCTAAAAACGTAAGAAAGGATACACTAGCCAACATTAAAATTAAGTAAATCAACGCTTGCATAACAATTCATTTAGGATAAAAAAATTCCAATTCCAATGTAGGCCATGTCATTTCTTTTACGGTTCCCCTCTATCATAATCGTAACTACCTAAACATTCCTTTAATTTGTGATCCTTGATCTCCCAAATGGCACTGACATTATAGCGTTGATTAATTTTTAGTCATATAAAATTAGGAGTTTGGCCAATTTTTTTTTATAATATATGTGGTTCAGTCATATTGTGCAGCTGTAGTGGCACATATTATTTATTATAGAAATAAATATTTTAATACCTGTTACCTATTTGCACATATCAATTTGACTAAGGCCAAGGATTTCAAACTTTCTGATCCCATGACATGAGTGATCCTTAATTTTACTGCACCTGCTAAAATAGTATGCAGATTACTGCTAAAGGATTGAAGACCTCAAGCACAAGGGCCGAATCAGAGTCCGCAGTGGTTGTTGACATATTCGGTAGGGTCAGGCACAAATTTACTAACCTTCCGTGGAGAATCAACTTGCCACGCATCAGTAGCTATTCTGGCATTGTAACGTTTGTTTGTCGGTAAAACGGTCCTCCAAATCTGCAACTTTGGCAGAAGTTGAGGCATGCATGGCCACAAACCGGAAGATTCCCAAAAAAGAACACAAAGTTTCAGAGAATCTCTCCAATAACGACTAAACACAACACTAAGGAAAAGCTCAGCTCTTTACTTTCTGAGATTTATTGGAACGAAACGGTAATTTATATTTGCGGCTCATGCGGCAAGGAATCTGCAACACCTGCAGCCATTGCAGAGCAACTCCGCACAGGCCTGTCTGCTGGTTACGCAGGGCTGTAGGCAGCAAAATTTTTAATTTGCAAGCATTTACAGAGAGATGCAGCCCTCGTGGCCTCCACATCATGGAAGCCGTTGCTGTCTGTAACACCAGGCATGGATTTCCGAACTCACCGGGAATCTACAGGGCGTGGCAGAACGTGGCAGACGCAAACGTTGACCCACTCGCACAGG
This sequence comes from Gnetum montanum, assembly GCA_015680685.1. NCBI lineage: Eukaryota > Viridiplantae > Streptophyta > Gnetopsida > Gnetales > Gnetaceae > Gnetum > Gnetum montanum. Next base: position 4,420 of record MNCI01033810.1, on the reverse strand, counting down.
CAGTGGTAATGGCGTGGTAGAAGAGGGATTATGCAGTGTGAGGCTGAGGCAGAGGCTGAACAGAGCTAACAACGAATAAATGTGGATGGTGAAAGTGACAAATGTAGAAAACGAAGATCATTGTAGTGAAAGAGACCAATCTAGAAAACGAGGGACCAATTATTAAAAAAACCTTACTTTAGAATAGCTTGACGACGCTCAGCTCTCGCGTCGAAGGGGCGGTGCAGGTTTGATCCCTAGAGTTTACTTGTACCACCCAGAAATAATGTACTAAAGGTAAATACTAAATTTTTAAATATTTAACTTACCAAAAATAAATCATTCAACCAATGAATCCGTTGTTTTATGTTCAATCAGATTTTACCTGAACCTAAACATTAGAGATAAAGGATACACAAAGATAACACTCATAAGCTGTGGTAGAGTCCTGTGTGGTTTTCAGCCACAAGAATCCAATGCAGTTGCTTTGTATGCTTATATCTGCCTAGGTTCTCCAGCAGCAAATCTTTTTAAATACATGCAATAAAGTACATGTTCCTCCAAGATAACATAGATCTACTGAGCTTCATAATTCCCGAAAGCAGCATACGTTTTGGAGATTTTACCTGTATTTTACCTTTGTTTTCACAGGTTTTCCCTCCGATAATATTTTTCAATAGTAAGCCGGTGTATGATACGATGTACTAGCTGTACTACATAACCCCCTCTTGTTATCTATAGCTTTTACATTAAATTCAACCTAGCTATACTGTGCAAAACAGCAATGTGAGGCGCACCTTTTTTCTCCCTTCTACGCCGTTTTCTGTGTTTTTGCCTATTTGGTGGCTTATATGTAAGTGTTGATGCCAACTTTCTCACATGGTGCCATGACTAATAAGTTTTAATCTCGTAAAATCTTATAGATTTTAACGTGTGTGCAAATTATTCACTTAGTATAATAGATAAAGCAAACAATTGACAATATAATATGATGTTTTATAACTAATTAATTTTGTTGAATCATAGCCTGCAGGCCTTCAAAAGCTAGCAGTTAATTAGTTAAGAAAGGATACACTATCCAGCATTAAAAGTAAGTAAATCAAAGCTTGCATAACAATTCATTTATGATATAAAATTCCAATTCCAATGCAGGCCATGTGACTGCTTTTGAGGTTCCTCCTTCGTCGTAACCGTAACAGCTCACGTTGGTAGACTACTAAACATTCCATTAATTTGTGATCCTTTGACCTCTGAAATGGCACCGGCATTATAGCGTTACCCAAATAACCATCCCCGCGTTACACACACTAATTTTTAGTAATATAAAATTAGGAGTTTAGCCTTTTATATATATATATATATGTGGTTCAGTTGTATTGTGGAGCTGTCGTGGCTAATATTATTTATTATAGCAATAAATATTTGAACAGCTGTTAACTATTTGTACATCTCAATTTGATTAAGGCCAAGGATTTCAAACTTTCTGATCCCATGACATGAGCGATCCTTAATTTTATTGCACCTGCTAAAATAATATGCAGATTATTGCCAAAGGACTGAAGACCTGGAACACAAAGGCCGAATCAGAATCCTCGGCAACTTGGGCGGAAGCTGAGGCAAGCATGGCCAAAAACCGGAAGTTGGCCAAAAAGAAACAAAAAGTTTCAGAGAATCTCTCCAATGATGGCAAAAGACCTATGCATCAAAAGAATCCGATTCATGGAAGTGAGGAGAGGATTCGTGATTCTCAACGTGTTTGGGTAGTGTGCCTCAAGAAAAAGTGGGGACGGGTTCGTAGTTGGGGACGTGATAGAAAAATTTTAAATATATTTGTTTTTTCTAAAAATTAAATCTCATGTATCATGAAAAAACATTGTAGAATATAGAACAAGTACCGTGTATATCCAAAATATTGTTAATGCTTAATTTCATGGAAGATTGCAATATCACCATTACACTTAAGCAAAAAAATTTGCAAAGGTATGAGGGCATTGAATCCATTTTCTTACTCAAGAGCCATAATTGAAAGCTTTTCGAACAAGGGAGAATTGGCACTAGTCATGATGAAGGAGAAAGAAAAAACAGAGCACCATGAGATTGCATATGGCCATTGGACATGTGCTGGTGTGGTTGGTTGGCTCATAAGCAAACAAATTTTAAAAAAGAGGAAAGTAAAAACAGAGCACCATGAGATTGCATATGGCCCATTGGTTGGGTTGGTTGGCCCATAAGCAAACAAATTTGAAAAAGGGGAAAGTAAAAACAAAGTAAAAACAGAGCGCCATTGGCCATGTGGTGGTGGGGCTCATTGACTCATAAGCAAACAAATTAAAAAAAAAAAAAGTTGAACTTGCAGCTATCGGTCACGGTGTTTATGACTATGACCCATGATGATGACCCTGTTTTATTTTTTTGGTGCTTTTTTAACAAAGATATGACACGCATCCCTCCCATAATGATGACCCTGTTTTGTTTTTTTTTGTTTTTTTGTGCTTTTTCAGCAAACATATGACACGCGGTGTTCATGACTATGACCCACCCATGATGATGACCCTGTTTTTGTTTTTTCTCTTTTCAGCATAGATATGACAAAAAGACCAGTAATAATGACCAATGAACACCCGTGACCAATGAACACCCGTGAGTGAATGATGGCAATAATGATCAATAAACACCCGTGAATGATGGCAGAACCTTTGACGCTCCCAGAGGCCCATCCATGCAAATGCAATGTTTAGCTTGCAGGCCCCGTTCCAAACTTCATTTCTGTATGACCCAAACTTGGCCCTTCGGCATATCGGTTACCGAAGTATCTCTTTTGTGATTTGCCTGTGTCTGTTTATCCATTCGTACTCCCTGTTTTCTGTGGTCTGTGTCATCTTGATTGCTTGCTGGCCACTTAACAATGAAATAAAGCTTTTGGAAGATTCAGAGCAGGAGAAGACAAGTATAATTTTAATGCACAATGCAGATATCAAGAAAAAGGCCATAATAATATGAGGCAAGGCAAGGTGATCATTTCAATGTATATGTACGGATCTCGACAAAATTTCATGGAAAATTATGAAATACATACCATTGCGGATTTAATGCGCTTCTGTAAGTGCTCCCAAATCCAACGCGAACAGTTCGTGAAAATTTATTGGAATCGCGAATCTCCCCGGCGCATAGCGAAAGACCATACCAAGGAAAACCTCACCTGCTATGTATGTTGCCAAAACCCAATGGATTCATAAAGTTTCACGTTTTTTCGTTGCGGAAACGGATCCTTTTTCAAAACGCCGTTGCCCATAAACAGTTGCCGTCACTTGCTGGGCCAAAAGTTTCCAACAGTGTGAAACGTTTTTAACAGGTTTCATGTCCTATGATTTTATTTTTTAATTTTATGGTTTCAAAGATACGAAAGGAAAGGATACGATGCTTTATTCTCAGGTACCGCATCTGCCACGAATTAAATGCAGGTCTGCAAAAATGTCACGAATTAAATGCAAAAATGCCAAAACATAGAGGAAAAGTGCGGCGAGGACCGCAATAAGCAATACATTAATGTAAAACAAAGTCCTTGGGCCTATGCTGTGAACGCTGATAAAGTTACTAGTTGTTCTATATTTAAAGCTTGTTCTATATTTAAAGCTTGTTCTTTTTCGCTTGCATTGCTTTGCCGTGACTTTGCTTTGCCATAGTTTTGAAAGCTATGGCGGACATTGCTGTGAACATCACAAGGACTTTGTTGGAGAATATCGTTCACAAGGTGCAGAATGATGTAAACCTCATTCAAGAGTTTGAGCATCATATCAAAAAACTGGAAAAGAATCTCATGGATCTGCAAGGATTGCTTAATGATGCTAAAAAGTTTCCCATGGGCAATCAAACAGTGATGGTGAGGGATTGGATGAGAGAGCTGCAGGATGAAGCCTTAAATGCTGAGGACGTCTTCGAAATCTGCGCTAATCACGTGCCATGTTGGCCGGGATGCCTGGAAATGATCACGAATTTCTTCTCAGAAATAGGGTTCAGGCTTGAGATGGGCAAAGAAATCCGGGGTGTGAATGCCAAGCTCTTGCAGTTACTGGACCGGGCAGAGAAACTGCAAGCCCGAAAAATGGCCATTTCTGTACCAACAGAAGCTAATGCACAGTTTTCTTCGGATGTTGCAAATTCTAATAGGATGGGGCCGTTGATCTGTAGAGAATGCGTGGGTCTAGGACCCGACTCATACCAGATGAAACGGTTTTTAAAGGAGTTCTCTAACCACAAAGATATTGCTGTTGTCGGGTTGGGCGGAATAGGCAAAACCACGCTGCTACAGCATGTGTATTATTTGAAGATGAAGGAAGGGCACTTCAACTTAGTGATTTGGTTGTCAGTGTCTCCAAATTACCACATCAAGCAGCTACAGAAGGATGTGCTGCAGCAGCTTGACATCCCTTACCAGGGGCAG
>MNCI01033808.1:441193-598402 GCA_015680685.1 Gnetum montanum | reverse complement strand
ATATCGCGGCACATGCAAGTCGCGTCTCATCAACAATATTATAATAATTTTTTTACAACTTAAGTTTCATAGGAAGGTTACAATAATTCATCTTTACAATACATGTCCTTTTGTTTATGTGTATTATGAAATAAATGATTGCACATATAATGATGAGGTATTAGCTTAGTGGTAAGACTTTTGATTTGAAAAATTTAAGTCAAGGGTTCAGTTCTAGTGGGTAATACTATGCTATAAAGTTTTAATTTGACTATATATCTTGGGGTATACCTATCTTAGAATTATTTCAGGTTCCAAGACCCTCTAATGATTGTACATATTTTTGAGGTCTGACACCCTCAATGATTGCATATTATTATGTAAACTTGAAGGCTAACAAAATGTCACCTTAGATGGTCTTGTAATGTAATAAGAAGACTATAGAGTCCTCATGTTAGAAGTGGTAGCTTTATTAAAATTAAGGGTTCTAATAAAATGTCACCTTAGATGGTTTTGTCAAATACTAAGAAGACTATAGAGTCCTTGTGTTGGAAGTGATAGCTTTATTAAAGTTAAGGGAAACCAACAAACAATAAACAGCTCCATGAGGTTGGGTTAAAGCTAGAATGATGATGATGATGATTAAGCTTGGTTGTAGACACTCTTAATTTGTTCTTACCCATAAACTTGTGTTGCATAATGATATTTTTGGTCATCTTAAATAAAATCCATTCTAACCAGGTTACATATTTTTAAAAAAATTTCAACAAACTTTCTAACTTTTATTTAAAAAGATTCTATTTGTATCTTCAGCTACAATATGTTTGCTGATTTTCATGTATTTCATATTACTGTAATACTTTCCTTGAATGAAAAATTATATCAAATCTATTAACATTTGCAAACTTTACTGAAAAGATTTTATATGTATCTTCAGCTGCAATATATTTGCCGTTTTTCTTTAATTGCAGATTGCTATAATACCTTCACTGAACATAACAGCATAGCAAATCTATCAATATATGCTACAAGGTTTAAATGTTTTATTTACAACCTTACGGGTAACGGACTTCCGCAACGGGTTAAGATACGGGTTAGATTACGTCTGGATGTACAAGGTTCGGTAAAACTTAAAAAAAGCATGATGGATGAAATTGAACTCCTCCATAGCACCATGGAGGTGATAAAAGTCGGTTCAAATCGCATGCAGAAACTACTAATTTTCTTGGAAGGTCATTACCTTTTCACAGTCTAAGACCTTGAGATTAAACGAAATGATAAACAGCTTCTTTTTCAAACGAATGCTGTGATTCATCTCCTCTGCATCCAACTTCTTCACGGCAAGAGCTATATCTATACATACATCCAGCCTATGCATCAAAAGAATCCGATTCGTGGAAGCAAGGAATCGAGGATTCGTAATTCTGAACGTGTTTGGGTAAGTGTGCCTCAAGAAAAGTGGGGACGGGTTCATAGCCGGAGAAATGATATGAGAAAATTTAAATATATTAGTTTTTAAAAAAATTAAATCTCATATATCATAAAAATACATTGTAAAATATAGAACAATGTAAATCCAAAATATTGTTACTGCTTAAAAATTGCACAGAAGATTGCAATATCACCATTAAATTGAAGCAAGAAAATTTGCAAAGGTATGGAGGGCATTGAATCCATTTCCATACTCAGGAGCCATGATTTGGCGAAACATATAATTTCTGCAACAACCAAAATGACAGCAATACTCAATCCAATATTTCCAAAAATGAAATTAAGCCTCAAGCATCAACCAAATTTATAACAAATCACGTCTGCTAATACTTTTGTTCAACAATTACCTGTGAGTAGCGCCCTAGGGACTACCTGTGAGTAGTGCCATAGGGCCACTTTGAAGATGACCCCATTAAAAGAAAACACAACTTACCTAAACTAGGCACAGCAGAACTCACCTCACCTACAATGATCAAAAACCTTTCAGAGGCTGAAAAATCAGCACTAGTCATGATGAAGGGGAAAGTAAAAACAGAGCACCATGAGGTTGCATAAAAACAGAGCACCATAAGCTTGCATATGGCCATTTACCATGTGCTGGTGGGCTTCGTTGCTTTATAAGCAAACAGATTTTTAAAATAGTTGAACAAGCATCCATCCGTCATGAACACCCATGACGATGGCCCTGTTTTGTTTTTTCTTTTTTCAGAGATTTGAGAAAAAGAGCAAAAACCAGCAATGAACGATAAACACGCGTGAATGTGTGAGTCATGGCGAAACCTTTGACGCTCCCAAAGGCAGGCGAATCCATGCAAATGCAATGTTTTCCTCGCACGCCCCGTCCAAAACTTGATTTCCGTATGACCCATACTTGCCCCTTCGGTTACCATAGTGTTTGTTTATTTATTCGTACTCCCTTGTTTTCTGTGGTCCGTCTCATGCCGATGGCATGATTGCTTGTTTGCCACTTAACAATGAAATGAAATTTGTGGTATGAATCAGAACAGGAGAAGATCCGGCGAACAGTTCGTGAAAATTTGTCCGGAATCACGAATCTGCGGTGCATAGCATCCAACCAATACGATTTTAAAAGAAATGAATTAACGGAAATTTAAATTTGTATCATATTTCCATGTTTATTGTCGGTTATTAAATTTCAGATATCCTTTTTATCCTGTTCACGTCCTTATGCAGATAGGGAGATTTACAAGACTAGATTCAGTTTTCGGCTTTATGCTGTTTCCTTTTCACGTCCTTATGCCGATAGGGAGATTTACAAGACCAGATTCAGTTTTCGGCTTTATGCTGTTTCCTTTTTCTAATGATCAGAGATTGAACATAGGACCTGCTGTATATAACAATTGATATTAAACCTCTCAATTGAAGAAAAATAAAAATAAAACAAATTCACCACAAGTTTGGGTCCGATGCAACTGAATTCCGTTTATTTGTTTGTTTTTTTATTTTTGATGCAACTGAATTCCGTTTGTTTGTTTGTTTTTTATTTTTGTCTTTAATCAGATTCCAGTGAAGAGGATTCAGTTCTAGCAATTTCTGTGTGTTCAGATTATGGCATCGAATCTATCGCTATTCCCTGCTTAAGACCCGTTGGTATCGAACCGTTGACCCACACGATGCAAACGACGGCACTAACATAACTTCACTTAGTCCGATCCTCGGTAATATCATACATAAACATTTAATGAAAACGTTAGAGATACTGAACGGCTTTAAAAGTAATCGATCGAGGATGCGCTGCAGATTTGCAATATCCGAATCAGCCAAAAACTAAAAACTAAAAAGCAAAGGAAATACCAATGCACGGATCAGAAACTGTCACGTTACATACAACAAAGCGGAATCTGGTATATATACAGAGCTAATGGACTGTTGAGGAAGGAGGGAGGGGATGATCCTGCAAAGTCAGCAGACACTCTTTTGAAGGAAACCATGGCAGAGAAAAAGCAAGATATAGTAAGTAGAGCATGAAAACGAAGATGAGAGAGGATCATGAGGTGCACTGGCAAGGCCAGAGGAAGACACCCATGGCGTATTTGCGCTTTTGCTCCACGTCGCCGTTTATGGGCGGAAGGCCATAAATCCCCAACAGCAAGTCCAGATCGCTCTCGCTCATGGACTGGTAATCCTTGTGCGTGTAGCGAGGATAATGGAGAGGCATCTGAAAAAAGGAACAAGGCACCCCACCTGCACCTGCACCTGCGCTTGCTCCTCTTCCTGCTCCTGCTCCTGCTCCTACTCCTACTCCAACTCCCGTTGCTGTTGCTGCCGCTGCCGCCCCTGCCCCCTCCATGATTTGGTCTAGGTCCTGCCCTATCTTTTCTCCCCTGCTATAGTTATACTATGCCTATAACATACTGTTATCGACTGGTATGGTCGACAGTTAATAGCATAAAGCCATTGTCATTCATGTTGAGCCATGATGCCTTCTTCATCATGTATTACGTATTGATGTTGTATCCCACTGTTTGCATTGTATCCTTTATGAAAGGGTGTTACACTAAGGGTAAGGGTCATCATTGAGAGGTTCTGGGCTCGTTTTACTATGTAAGGGAAGCTTTTATGTTCGTTAGAGGTTTTAAGATGAAGATTCCATACTCATTTTATTAGATAAGTCCTAAATACAGTCAAGCAAGTACTAGCTGGGTTTTAACAAGCAAAAGCCTATCCTTTTTTCAAGTGGTTGCCCCAAGCTTTAGCGGAAGCCTTACACCTTGAAAAACAAGCACCTTACCATCATTCCAAACTTCATTTCTAAGTAATCATGTATTTGTTTATATAGTGGAAAGCTCTAGTTTGATCATGTATGCAACCACTTAAAATCAAATTAGGTTTTCACTCATTCATTGACCCCTATGCATCAAGTGGAACCTATCATCAAAAAAGAAATTAGGCTTTCACTAATTCACCCCTTACTTGACACTACTTAGCAAGTCTAACATCAATTCTTTAGTAATGACCATTCAAGTGGAGGTTGCAAGTATAAAGAAAGCATAATTGTGCACCATTAGACAAAGGTGAGTTTAATCTTGGTTTTCAAAACATGATAGGCAGATTACATGTTGGAAAATGGGGATTGCGAAAGGGCATGACAGATGCTTTTTGTAACGGATGCAATTGAAGATAGCATACGCTACTAAGCTGTAAAGAGTTATTTGCGGTTCAGAATTGAAGGTAGGATACGCGACTGACCTGCAACTCTATCCATGAAACGCGCCCACACGAGAAACGACCCCATCTCCCAGTCAAGATTATCGACTCGACTCGTCCCCATGCGCTTGGCCCTTTCTTACCAATTGAAAGCCATGACGATGCGCAGCAGAAAGAGAAAAATCAAGATAGGATGGATGCATGCATGCATGCATGCACAGCGTATTTCTACCGAATATTATTATATTATAACTATCATTGTGCAAGTGCTTAACAGGCATGTGACGTGATGGGTGACCTAATACCGTAACATGCGCATTATCGGATAAGGTCCGGGATCCAACATGGTGGGTGATTTGGTGCAATTTCAATGCCAAAATTATTGTTATTTGTCCCTGAAGCAGACTTCGAAAGCCACGTTCTATAGCCGGCAGATATTTGTTTAGTTGTAGGTTGTTCATCATGCTTGCCTGTGCTGACTTTTGCTCCCTGTCCTACGCTTTTAAGGTTTTTTTAAACGATGCCTGTGTTTACCAAATAGAAGGCTTGCAAAGCCTTTTTCATGGCCTTCAATGGTTTAATGGGGTTAAACTCTTGTCCTACCGGTCATCTGTCCCCTTTCATTTTGGATCCCTCTCTTCCAACTTATTTGGAAACTTCTGACCCTCCCCAAAATCAAGCAGTTCTTCTAGTGTCTCCTCCACCATGGTCTACCTATTGGAAAACATCTAGAATATCTAGGGATTCCCAATCCCAATTGCCCTATATGTGGTGGACAAGATGACTTTGTCCATGTATTTTGGCAAATGTCCCTTTGCTCAACATGTGTGGCAGTGGGCTTCGAAGCTTTTCCATCATACAAGCTATCTCAAGAGGATGCCATATTTGGATTCTTGAACATTACTTCTGCTAATCTTAATTTTTTGTGGAAAGTTATTAGGGCTACTATTTTATGTTATATTTGGAAGCGAAGATGCAATGTTCTATTTCAAAAGACAAAGTATTCTAACAAATGTTTGCTTACTAGGTTGGAGAAGTTGCAGATCTTTCACCTCACCCATTTTCAACTCACATCTCAAGCATCCAAGTTCAATCTAGACAGTCATCAATTGGTTCATCTCTTGCAGCTATGGGAAAGACCTATGTGTTCCAGTTACACTTAGCATCAGTAATCTCTGCAAGGAAGCTTTCCCTTTTTATTATGTGAAGTCACCATTGGAACTCTCTCTATCCTTAATTTAGAGCTCTTTGCCTCATCTAATTCTATGTCATTCTATTTTGTAACACGCGAGTCTGCCTCATTCTAATTCTAATTCCCTTTTNGGTAGGAATTGGAAATTACAATTATATAATTGTCATCGTCTTTGCTTTAATTTTGGATATCTTTCTTTATTCTTTGATATTAAATATGTTTTTGTCTATTTTTATTATTTCTTTAATTTAAATAAAATAAAGTCACTCCTTTTTATAGATGTACTCTTTAATCATTAAATCAAATTAAACCAAACCTTTTGAAACAACATTTTTTAATCTTTTCATCTATAGGTGCTATATCCAAACCTTGTCTAATAAAAAAGTTGTTAGATTTTATCTTTCCTAGTTGATGAGTGGTGAGGTACCCCTACACTTAACCATACGAATATGAGCGTTACACACGTGATCCGGTCGAACTCCATAGACTAAGTGCCTACATGCCTTATGAAACACTTAAGGTTAATCGTTCGTTGTCTTCCCAGACTTACTTGTATTTGTCATAGTTGTATGGTTAAGTAAGTCTGGGGTATGTGATTTTTATAGCTTTTATGTTTTATCGTCGATGCTAATGAGGTAAAGGGTGAAGAGGCTAATTAATTAACTTTAACTAACTAACTAAGCCTTAATTAACCTAGCATCAGTATATATATTGCTCCCACCTTGATTTAATCCAAATAAAGGTTCCGTACAATTACAATCATCACACTACGGGCATGCACTGGGGAAAGAGTTGAGAGGAACTAAAAACGAAATGGCGTTCTCAATGAGGGTGTGAAAGAACTAAATGATGCAATTAGTAGATGTCTTTATTACGATATGTTTAAAGTTTAAATGCTGAAGTTGTTCTTGCTTGGTTGATTTAAGTGCACTAACTAGGCTAGTGCATTCACACCTTGAGCCAATGCAACCTTCTGGGATTACCAAACGCTAGTCGTTACTGGGATTACCAAGCATAACGCACGTGCTCGAAGTGGTTGTACTGAATGCACTTAACTATGAGAGAAGGGTTGAGAGAGATTTAATTAACTAATAAAGCATTTAAATGATAAATAATAAATAATAATAATTAAAGTCCTATTTAGCCTATTCCATGCATTGCAAGGTTTATCCAACAATTTGTCTTTATTTCCGTACACAAACTTGTGCTCAAGTACAATATTTGCTCGAATAAAGATCCGTTCACTTTGGAGCTCCTACTGCGGGCACATGGAAATTATTCTCTCTAGAGAGGTAAAACTACCAGAGTTTCGCTAAGGGTCTAGATCTAGATGAGAAACAAGGGAGAGCCACTTCTTATTTATAGAAATGGCAGCGCGCTGCGATATTGTGTACACGATATCACGTATGATACATCGTGTACGCTATATCGTAGTGAGGATGTGATATTGCGTACATGATATCGTGGCCCATGCGATATCGCATCCCATCATACCCCCATGACTGAATAAAAACTCATCCTCAAGTTCCTTAAAAAATATTGGGAAGGTATGGGATTATTGACTTCAATGGAACTAATGGAGAATGGGACGACATGTGAATGGATCATCATTATAGATCATGACAAAACTGGTGTTCACGACAACAACAAGAGTGAACCCCTTATACATTTGGCATCAAGCCATATTTGGCAGCTGAGAGAGAAGAAAGAAAGAAGTTTTGTTACTGCCAACACCAAGATTGCGCCTTTTGTTGTCCATCTATAAGTGCGCCATCAATCTCGTTCTTTGCATAGCTGCTTCAATGCCGATCCACTCTAAATGTTTCCTCTAGATCCAATCCGTTGCTGTATGATTGCCATTTGCACATACAACACAATATTTATATTAGCAAGGGTAAATGAATCATAATGTAGTGGATACCTTGCTTCGGTGAAAGGTCCATTGGCTAAGTTGTGGTATGGCCGAGTTAGGAGAAAATCGAAAAACTTGAAAAAATTGGGTTAGGACCCCCATGACTAAGAGCGAACCTCTAGTAGCAATAAAATGAAGAAAGAAAAGGAACAAGACAGGTGGAGAAAAAGAGACAACTGTAACATCGATGAAATGGATGTCAAGATGGAAATGAAAAAAATAAGGTTGATTGCAAATATGTTAAGGGAAAGAATTTAACTGGTGCACCAAATAAGAATGCTAGTGGGTCCTCCCCAAAGAGTCCGTAGGCTCTGGGAATGTCATTTGGAACAAGAGGTAAAGTCTTAACCATAAGAATTTACCAAAAAGAAAACAATGCATCCACCAAGATATACACTAATGATACAACCGGCAATGAGGTGAACAATGGAAGAAGAATGATAGAAAGAAGAGAATGAAATAGAGTCTCAAGAACAAGGTGGTGTATAGCCCCTTGTGTATTTAATGATTAATGTGACTTAGTAGATCCCACTCCAAATTTGGCCTCAAACAAACCACTTCTAGTGACTTTGCATCAATGCATTCGGCCAATCCATCCACTCGAAGTAACAATAATTTCTTCACCCAAGAGCCACTACCATTCCAACGAAATGAAGGAGGAGAGAATGGGAAGCGAGAAGGGCCTTAGTTAGAGGGAGCATGTTTATTTTAGTTCCATAACTAGTGCTTGTAGCCCAAATGATTATTTCATCTAAGGGGTGTGTTTTGAATTCTCACTCTCTTTTTTTTGTTTTTTTTCTCATTTGAGTTTTTCGTGAGAACCACACCATGCAAAGACTGCTTATTTTTATTTTTATTCGCTCAGCTGCCCGATAATTGGGTAACATCAAAATGGTAAAAAAAACTCAAGAAGAAAACATTCAAGCATCCAAGAGAATGGCCAACACAAATGCATTAAGTTCCCTTGAATTCACACCCTTTTCAATCCTTGAGTCCTTCCTTAGTTTAAGAAATGCCCAATCACCGATTCATTATAGTTCTTATTATTGAAAAAGGGACTATATAGTTCCAAGCCAAGAGAGACCATAGAATTTTGTGGATGAATGGATGAAGTGGACTCATTTCCTACCATATCAAAAGAACCATACCTTAGTATCAACATCATACTTAAAGGTTAAAAGCAAACATTAGCAACCAATAGAAAACAGTTCATACCATCATTTAATAGCACTTATTGGGTGACAAACTTAACAAAATGGATAAAACATACACACACACACACACAAAGAAATGAAAAAGTATAAACAATATTGTATAAAAAAATAAGAAAAATTAAAGAAATTTGTAAAACAAAAATCTAAAAAGAACTGAGGGCCCCAAATGATTAGCATAGGTGGCTATCTCCCCCATGACTGAATTGAAAGGGAGAGATCCAAAATAATGAGCACCTATTTGAATTTCTTAGAAGTGTCCAACTTCTCTCGATTGATGTTTTCAGGTCAAGGGGTGGAAGTCAACGATGATCATATTCCAATGGATCTATGCCTTCGTTACAAGCGTGAGTTGTTTCCCTAGTTTGTTCCATGCATGTTGGTGGGCTGTTCTCTTGATTAACTGTCAACCACTGGGTGTTCTCTTGTTGTGTGGTTGCTACATACAGGCACCTTTGTATCTGAGTTTCTTGGGCACACTAGTTGCATGGAAGAGATCCTGAGCATTCCTCTATGTCATCACCCTCTGAGTCATTATATGTGATGCATGGAACTTTCTTCTTCTCGATCTTTTCATAAATATTTTCCTTAGATATCTCCAAGAAAAGATCGTGAATTCCTAGGCATGCATCTATTGTACTCAGCCATGCCCTTCCCATTATAATTGGGAAGTCCCCTTTGTTACTATTGACTTTTATCACCAAGAAATCGGCCAGGTATGACCAACCACACATAGTGGTAATAATGTCCTCCACCAATTCCAAGGGAATGGTGATGGACTAGTCAGCTAGCTCTAGTTGAATATTGCTCTTCTTGAGTGGAGGTAGGTTCCAGGCTTTATACATTTCTCGTGAGATTAAGTTGACTCTGAAACCTGAGTCAAGAAGAGCCTTATGAGGTTCGTTCCCAGTGACTTGGAGGTAGATTAAGGAACTTCTAGGATCAGAGAGTTTCCTGGGAAGGTGGCCTACCTTGATCCAGTCAGTAATGGTATGTGTTAACATAATCGTATGTGTTGAGCTCTGTTATTGGTTTGAAGGGAGCTCCGAAGCCTTATTTGTTGGAGGAGCATGCATAGACTCAACCGCTTGTGGTTGTGAGAGCTTGTTTGGGCTTTTGGTTCTAAAGAAAGGTCTTCTCTTTGTATGATTGCCAGAACCAGCAATGGGTTGAAGGTTTATGGCTCTCGTAGCATTACGTTGCTGCGGTTGAGTGGGGAGTTTCCCTTGCATTGTTGGAGTGGGTGGTAGTGGAACTACCGGTGTAAGAGTGGCAGATGGATTCAGAGGATGGTATGTGTGTGGAGTGTCTCCCATAGGAGAAGGAGTCCTAAAATACTCCCGAACCTGGTAGTGACGTTGTGGAGTTTCATGACCCATAGAGTCACTTGGAGAAACTGGCTGTTGCACGTAATAACCATATGGGTCCAGTTGCCAGTAAAGGTATTGTTGTCTAAGCCGTGGCATCCCCCGACTATGGGTATTTCCACTGCTAGTGTTACCCAATAGGTTGTGACAGAGTTCCACTTGGATAATACGTTAACGGTTGGTGGAACTATCTCGGGTTACCTTGGGGATAAGGTAACCTTTGGGGTGCCTACCGTTTGTTAAGTCTTGGGTTGAGTGCATACACCCCAAACTCTTGTAAATGTGAGATTATGGGGCAACATCCCTTAGGATGGTCATATTGGCATATCTCACATCCACTGTCATTATCTGTGTCCGAATCCACAACCTCATCGATGATAGTCATTTTTCCCTTACCCTTGTCACGTGCATGGTCTGCATCTCTCCACTTTTTCTTGTCATGGTCACTACTTCGTTCCTCAAACTCCTCTATAATTTTAAGGAAAGTTTTAATTTTACTATCTAAGGAGCTCCATATTTCATCTACCTTAGCTGACACTTTTGTTGTTAGCTTTTGAAGAGACAAGGTCTTTCTATTCACCAATTCTTTGAGTGGTGACTCATCCTTTTCCTTACAAAATCTACTCCCTTCTTTCAAAGGAAAGGATCACGGTTATATTGTTCCATACTTTCTCTTTTTCATAGCTCCCCTTCTTCTTTAGCTACTTGCTCAAACAATCTATGCACCTCATGTGACCTAAGTTCAAATAATCTCCCTTGGGCATATGTCTCAAGGATTCTCCTAGTTTCGTGTCTTAGCCCATCTACAAGGTGGCGGAGTTGATCCCGTTGTGCATAACCATGGCCTGGGAAATGATGTAGCAATGCATAATATCGACCCATGGAAGCATCCAAGGATTCATGAGTACCTTGCTTCCATCCTTGGATCTTCTTACATAAGTTGGACACTATGGAGTACGTTTGATATTTATCGTTGAATAATTCTAGCATTGTACTCCATTGTCTAATGGTTTTCGGGTCTAAGGACTGGTACCAACTCTCTGCTTCTTTTATGAGTGTCCTAGGGAACAAATTTAACTTCTTCCACTCATTCTTGATATTCTGCAAGGTGCAGGCATCATGAAATGCCTGTAAGTGATTATTCATATCTAGTCATTTGATCTGGCTATCTTTCTGATGCCTTGTAGGTATCCTAACTACCTCCATAATGTCTAACATACTTCGGGTTGCTAGTAGGGGTTCATCATGGTCATCTCTCTCATGACGTCTATGATGCCTACATTGTTCCCTACTTTTCCTTCTATGCCTTGACTCTCTCGAATGCCCTCATCCTCTCTCTCAACTCTCTTGTCGAGGTCTCTCATCTCACTTACCCTTATCCTCACCATTGTGCTCCTTGTAACTGCATCCTGATGTGGAAGGAGAGGGTAAATGGTGTGATGAAAGGGAAGAAGAAGGGGAACCATCGCCATGACGATGTTTCTTACCTTCTCTTCGATGGCTACGACCCTGATCGTGATGACGATTTGAGTGCTTGTCCTTGCCATGTGTTTTTGTTTCCTCAGTGAACACTTGGTGTTCATGGGTATCAGAACCAGGGTTATGAATCATGGAGCGTAAGTTCTGATACCCCACCTGCTCACCATTATTAGGAGGGGGAACATCATTCGATAGAGAACTTATTATAACTAGTTCACCATTTCCAATTTTTCTTAGGACGTGCAGGCCTTTGTCCTTCAATAATGTATGCTGGCTCTCCTATTGCAAGTCCCGTAAACATTGTGCCACTGTGGGATGGTAATTCCTTGTGTCAAAATCACCCACACTGTATTCAACGTATAGTTATGTCATGCCTATGTTTGCAAGAGCACGAAGGAGCATGTTGGGGATTGCACGATCCGGAGGTAACACTATGTTACCTTGCAAATCTCACCAACGCAGCTGTTCATCCTGATGGAGGATAAAAGTGAAATCGGGTATATACTCATCGGGATGAATATATACCACTCGATGCTGCTGAGGAACTAGTGATTCTTGGTTATTCATGTTGGACTGCTGACTATTTCTTGTATGATCCCTAGGTGGTGAAGTGCTCTTATGAGAAGAAGAAGACATTGTTTATCTTGTCGGTGTGCTTATTGACCATTTTTTAAATTTTCTTTTGATTAACCCTAAAGGGTTCATTTAAGCTTCCCAAGGATGTGGATGATTTCCTATGTTCTACTTAGCTCACAAACACTTAGTCCTCGGCAACGGCGCCAATGATGAGTGGCGAGGTACCCCTACACTCAACCATACAAATATGAGCGTTACATGCGCGATCTAGTCGAACTCCGCAAACTAAGTGCCTACACGTCTTATGGAACACTTAAGGTTAATCATTTGGTGTCTTCCCAAACTTACTTGTGTTTTTCATGGTTGTATGGTTAAGTAAGTCTGGGGTATGTGATTTTTATAGCTTTTATGTTTTATCACTGATGCTAATGAGGTAAAGGGTGAAGAGGCTAATTAACTAACTTTAACTAACTAACTAAGCCTTAATTAACCTAGCATCAATATTCGTTCCCACTTACCATTCACACCCTGAGCCAATGCAACCTTCTGGGATTACCAAACACTAGTTGTTACTAGGATTACCAAGCGTAATGCACATGCTCGAAGTGGTCGTACTAAATGCACTTAACTATGAGAGAAGGGTTGAGAGAGATTTAATTAACTAATAAAGCATTTAAATGATGAATAAATAATAATAATAATTAAAGTTCTATTTAGCCTATTCCATGCATTGCAAAGTTTATCCAAAAATTCATCTTTATTGCCATACACAAACTTGTGCTCAGGTACAATATTTGCTCGAATAAAGATCCGTTCACTTTGGAGCTCCTACTGCAGGAACATGGAAATTATTCTATCTCTAGAGAGGTAAAATTGCCAGAGGTTCGCTAAGGGTCTAGATCTAGATGAGAAACAAGGGAGAGCCGCTTCTTATTTATAGAAATGGTGGCGTGCTACGATATCGCGTACATGATATTGCAGGAAAAACACAATATTGCGTACGATACATTGCATACGCGATATCGCAGTGAGGACGCGATACTGCGGCCCATGCGATATCACGTCCCATCACTAGTGACATCTAAAATCCACTTTAGCATATGCATCTCTACTACATGTACATATTAAACCTAATGCTTTTTGATCACTCAACATTATGTACCATAAAGGATTACATGTTTCATAACTTTTTTGAACTTTCCCTTTAATCTAGCATAGATTCTTTCATGAAAAAGCACAACAATAACTTCTTACCATTTTATTCATACTTCTTCAAATTTTTTTTATCACATCATTATTGATTTCATCATCTAGATTTGAAAATGATCCTATGTATTGAAATCATTTCATGTACACAAATTAATTATGTATATACAGACATGCATAACTGCATTATTGAATGATTGTTATGAGTAATTGATGAGAGCGATTACTCTAGCAGTTATTCTAATTATTAGAGCAATTACTCTAAGCAGTTACTCTAATAGTTATTCTAATTATTAGAGTGGTTACTCTAGTAGTTATTCTAATTATTAGAGTCGTTACTTTAGTGGTTACTTTAGTAGATATTCTAATTATTAGAGTAGTTGCTCCCAAGCCTATAAATACAGTGCCCAGGTAGATAATTGGGAAGAAGTCTTTTAGTAGTCAAGTAGCAAAACTCTTGTAGTCTGTTTGAAAGTTAGAGTATTTTCCAAGTGCCCGTAGCAAGAGGTCTAAGTGTGGATGGATCTTTATTCGAGCATTATGTAGCTGAGCACACCTTGTGTATGGCAATAAAGATGAGCTCTTCGGTTCACCCTTGCAGCACTTTGGATTTGTTTTCTTACACATTTATTTTATTTTATTTTATTTTCTTATGCGTTTAATTTATTNGTTAAGTTAAATTAGTCACTTAGTTACCTCTCTCCTTCCCTACTAATGTAGGACATAAAAACATAAAAGCTATAAAAATCATATGCCTCAAGCTTACTTAACCATACAATCATGACATATAGGTAAGCTTGGGAAGACAATGATCAACCAACCCATCCATGTTCCACAAGGGCGCATAAGCACTTAGTCTTTGGAATTCGACTAGATCGTTCGTGAAACGCTCATATTCGTATGGTTGAGCATAAGGGTACCTCGTCGCTCATCATTAGCACTGTTGCTAGGGACTTAGCTATTTTTGTGCTAACTAGAACATAGGAAATCATTCACATCATTGGAACGAATCATTAAGGTTAGTTGAGAAAATAATAAACAAGAATACATTGCACACTAAATAGACAAGTATGTCTCCTTCTTCGTACAAAAACACCTCACTACCTAGGTCTAAAATAGGAAACAGTCAGCGGCGTAATACACATGACGTTGATCTGCCAGTCCCTCAACAAGTTCTAGTGGTATATATTCATCTCGATGAGTATATACCAAACTTCACCTTTATCCTTCATCAAGATGAACAAATGCATTGGCAAGATTTAGAAGGTAACATAGTGTTACCTCCTAATTGTTCAGTCCCAAGCATGCTTCTTTATGCTCTTACACGAATTCGCATGTCGCACTTACATGTAGAATACATTGTGCAAGACCATGACTTGAGAGAATACCATCCCATAGAGGCACAATATCAAAGGGACTTACAACAAGAGAGACATCATAAGTCTTTAAAGGGTAAGTGGTCCTGGGATGTCCCACATGTCTTAAGCGAAAATGAGGGTGGTGAACCTACCTCAGGCAATCGGCCACATAACGATGTTCCTTCCCTTGACTTTGGCCAAGGGGTTGTGTATCAAAACCTTCATTCCACTATTCATAACCCAGGTTCTGATACCCATGGGCATAAAGGATTTGAGAAAGGGACATGAACTCATGATAAAGGTGGACATTCTGATCACAGTCACGATCGAGGTTGAAACTACAAAAGAGAAGGTAGCAGACACCGTCATGGTGATGGTTCTCCTTCTTCTTCACCTTCATCATCTCCTTCACCCTCTCCTTCAATATCCAGATGTGGTTATAAAGAAAAAGACCATGGGGATAAAGGTAGGCAAAGTGGAAGTCATAGAAAAAATAGCCAGGACAGGGGATGAGGGCACTCTAGAGAGTTATGAAATAGAAGAAGGGAGGGTAGGGAACAAGGTAGGCATCATAGATGCCATGGATGAGACAAGCATGATGAACCCCTCCTCGCTACTCGAAGTATGTTGGACATAATTGAGGTTGTTAGAATTTCAACAAGGCATCAGAAAGATAGTAGGATCAAGAGATTAGATATAAACAATATCTCATGATTTGAAGGGGGATACAATGTTGATCCTCAGAATCATTTACAAGCATTCCATGACACATGTGCCTTACAAAACATAGAGAACGAATGGAAAAAACTTAAGTTGTTCCTATGGACACTAGTTAAAGAAGCGAAAAGCTAGTACCAATCCTTAGAACCAGAATCTATTCATAGATGGAATACTATGTTAGAATTATTCAATGATAAGTACCAAACATACTCTCGAGTGTCCAACCTACGAAAACAAATCCAAGGCTAGAAACAAGGAGGACATAAACCCTTAGATGTTGCCATGGGCCAATACTATACACTGTTACATTGTTATTCTGGCCATGGTTATTTGCAAAGAGATCAACTGTGCCATCTCGTGGATGGGCTTAGGCATGAAACAAGAACCCTTGGGACCTATGCCCAAGGGAGACTATCCGAGCTTAGGTAAAATCAAATTCAAATACTATTGAAGCAAGTTGCTAAGGAAGAAGGTGAGCTATGGAAGAGAGGAAGTGCAGAAGAGTATAACCAAGATCCTTTCCTTTGGAAGAGGGGAGTAAGATTTTGTGAGGATGAAGAAGAGTCACCACTTGAAGAGATGGTGAATAGGAAAACTTTGCGTATCCAAAAGATGACATCAGAAGTTTTGGCAAAGTTAGACCAAATGTGGGATTCTCTAGACAATAGATTTCAAACTGTTCTTAAAATAGTAGAGGAGTCTAGAGAGCAAGGTAGTGAGAAAAGAAAAAAGAAAGAGGTTGAACATGCATGAAGCAAGGGTAAGGGAAAAGTTTCCATCATTAAAGAGGTTGTGGATTCGGAAATAGAAAATGATAGTGGATGTGAGATATGTCAATATGACCATCCTAAGGGATGTTGCCTTGTAATCTCACATTTGCAAGAGCCTAGGATGTATGCACTCAACCCATGATTAAACAAAAGGAAAACACCCCAAAGGTTATCTTATCCTCAAGGTAACCCAAGGCAGTTCCACCAACCCTTAACATATTATCCCAGTGGAACTCCACCACAATCGATTGAGCAATATCAATAGTGGCAGCATCCACAATCATGGGGAATGCCACCACCAAGACAATAGTATCCTTACCAGTAACCTGACTTGTATGGATATTATGTGCAACAGCCAATCTGCCCACGTGACTCTATTGGTCATGTCACTTCTCAACCTCACTACCAAGCTCGTGAGTATTATGGGACTCCCTCTTTTAGAGGTGATATTTCACAAGCATATCATCCTTCTCATTCAGCCACATCTCTTCCACTAATAGCTCCACTACCACCTACTCCCATGATGCAAGGTGAAATCCCTACCCAGCCACAGCAACGTAACACCACTAGGGCTGTTAACTCTTAACCTACTATTGGTTCCAACAACCACATGAAGAAAAGACCTTTTTTTAGAACCAAAAATCCAACCAAGTCCTTACAATCACAAGTGATTGATTCCTTAGATGCTTTAGTATCAATCAAAACTTTGGAGCCCCCTTCAACCCAATCATTGCACTCAACACATACGATCATGCTAACACATGCTATCACCAATTGGATCAAAGCTGGCCACCTTCCCAAGAAATTCTCTAATCCAAGGAGTCCTCTGATATACTTACAAATCACTAGAAATGCACTATGCAAGGCTCTTTTGGATTCAGGTTCTGGTGTCAACTTGATTTCTCAAGAAATGTACAAGGCTTGGAACCTAGCTCCATTGAAAAAGAGCAACATCCATCTAGAGTTGGCCAACTAGTCCATCAGTGTCCCATTGGGATTGGTAGAAGACATTATTATCATTATTTGTGGGTGGTTGTACCTAGCTGACTTCCTAGTGATTCAGGTAAACAACAATAAGGGGGACTTCCCAATCATAATGGGAAGACCATGGATAAGCACCATCAATGCATGCCTAGAAATCTATGATCTTTCCCTAGAAATATCAAAGGAAAATACATTTGGAACAATCAAGATGAAGAAAGTTCCATGCATCGCATATAGTGACACAAGGTGTAATTGCGTGCAGAGGTCATGGTTTGTGCAAAGTTTACTATTGCCTACATGCAATCAGTGTGCACAAGTGATTAACATACAAAGATGCCTATATGTAGTAGCCACATGATAGGAAGACACCCAGTGGCTGACAGCTGATTAAGAAAGTAGTTCACTCATATGCATGGAATCAACTAAGGGTTTGACTTATGCTTACATCGATAGCATAGATGCATTAAAGCAAGTCCACCACCAACTTCAAAGTCTTAACCTTGAAAATATCAACTAGGGGAAGTTGGAAATCCCTGAGGAATTTAAGTAAGAGCCCCTCGAGCTAAAATCATTACCCACCAGTATGGAATACACATTCCTTAAAAATAGAAAATCGGTAATTATCAACGCTAAGCTTGCTCCTCAACAAAAAGAACTGCTGAAGGTAATAAATAAATGGTTGGAAGCCTTCGCTTGATCATATCCTAAATTAACTAGAATAGATTCTAGGATATGCCAACATAGTATTTACACTAACCCCTCCATGAAGCCTTGAAGATAACCGCAGAGGTGATTAAACTCTAAGCTGAAGTAAGTAGTTAAGGAAGAAATTGAACACCTTCTCAAGGTTGGGTTCATATACCCCATTGCTCATAGTGAATGGGTTAGCCCCTTAGTTATTGTACCTAAAAGGGAAGGCAAATGGAGGTTGTGCATAGATTTCAGGCTACTAAATATGGCAACATTCAAAGATCACTTTCCATTGCCATTTGTCGACCAAGTCTTAGACACCATCATAAGGCATCACTATTACAGTTTGCTGAATGGATATAGCGAATATAACCAAATATAAATAGCCCCAGAAGACTAAGCCAAGACTACATTCACCAATCCTTGGAGAACGTTTGCATACAAACAGATGTCATTTGGCTTGTGCAATGCACCTACAACATTTCAATGACCAGTTCTAAGTATATTCCAACAGTAGATAGGGAATGGAGTGGCGGTCTTTATGGATGACTTCTCCACTTATGGAGAAAACTTTGATCAAGCCTTGGGCCAGTTAGAGCAAGTGTTAAAAAGATGTGTAGAAACCAATTTGAGGCTCAACTGGTAGAAAAGCCATTTGATGGTCCAAGAAGAGGCAGTACTAGGACACAAAATCTCACACATAGGGATAGAGGTAGACCCCAAGAAAATCAAAATTATCCAAGGAATTTAGTCAAAGATATTTAGTCATTCCTTGGACATACTGGCTACTATAGGAGATTTATTAAGAACTTTTCAAAGGTTGCCAAACCATTAGTGAAATTAATGAAAGGATGTACCTTTCAAATGGACCAAGGAATGTGAGTTAGCTTTCCAAACTTTAAAGCAGAAGCTAGTAGAAACACCCATTCTACAAGCTCTTGACTAGTCCAAACTATTCCATATCATGACTAATGTGTCCAACTATGCCTTAGGAGCTGTACTTACATAGTTAGATGACCAGAAGCAACATTATTACATCCATTTTACAAGTAGAAGTATTGCTAGTGCATAACTTAACTACACTACCATAAAGAAATAATGGATATAGTGTTTTTACTAGAAAAGTTTAGACACTATGTATTGGGATATAAAGTATATATACATACAGATCATAGTGCAATTTAGTGCCTCATGAATAAGCCAATGGTAAGCCCTCATATCATACAATGGCTTGTAATATTACAAGAGTTCGATTTAACAATGATCGATCGTAAGGGAACCAAGAATGTAGTTGCTGATCATTTATCTTAGTTGTGATGGGACAAAAAATCAAATGAGTATTCAATTTTTGATCATTTCCCTAATGAATTCCTCTTTGCTAGTGTAGTGGATAATCAATCACCTATGGAGACAAACTAGTACAGTAGCATTCTTACCTATCTCCTCACCCAAAAAACACCACAAGAGTTAAACCTTAAGAAGAAACAACAATTTCTTCACTGAGCCAAGTACTTTATGGAGATCATGGACAACTTTACAAAGTGTGCCCCAATGGCTTGGTTCGATGGTGTGTTCCTGATATAGATCAACTATGAGTTCTCCAAGATGCTCATGAGGGCCCTTGTGGGGGTCATTATGCTAGGAGACAAACGGCCATCAATATCCTACTTGTAGGATATTATTAGCCTACATTATTTTGGGACACCCATCGTTTCATCCAATCTTGTGAGTGCTATCAATGTGATGGGAGAATGAATAATAGAATGGAGGGTCTACAACAATGGATTCAACCATTAGAACCCTTCGACATTTGGGGAATTGATTTTATGGGGCTGATTACACCAATGTCCAATGGAAAAGCTTATAGTATTGTTGCTAGTGATTACCTAACAAAATGGGCCAAAGTAGCTACTGTTAAAGATTGTACATCATCTACAGCTGCAAGATTTGTTCAACAACAAATCATAAACATGTTTGGTATGCTGCATGCAATTATTTTAGACAATGGTACATACTTCATAGGTGCAAATTTTTGGAAATTAATGCAATGCTTAGGGGTTGAGCATAAATTAACTACACCATACCACCCCCAAGCGAACAGTCAAGAAGAAGTCTCCAATAGAGAGATTGTGAAAATATTGACAAGATCTATTAGTAAGTTTAGATGAGACTGGAGCACTAAAATGAACGATGCTCTTTACTCATACCGCTCCACATGAAAACTCCCTACAGGCTACTCTCCCTATGCGTTAGTGTACAGTAAATTACCAATGCTTCCCATTCAAACTGAGATCTGTACACTATCCATGGCATGTGACCTCAACCTTGACCTTGATCTAGTACAGAAACAATGGTTAGTAATCCTTAACTTGCTAGATGGAAACCAACTAGCTGCCCTATCATCTAATGAGTTACACATGGTATTCAATAAACAATTTTATGACCTAAGGATTAGCAAAGTTAAATATCAACCAAGAGATAAGGTTCTCTATTGGAATCCCACACATGTGCCACAATGTACTAAATTTCAAACATTGTGGGAAGGGCTTTATATTATTTATGCAACTCTTCCTTTAGGGGCCATGATAATATACAAACCTGAGAGCCCAGAAAAGAAACTTNTGCAACTCTTCCTTTAGGGGCCATGATAATATACAAACCTGAGAGCCCAGAAAAGAAACTTTTGGTCAATGTACAACAAACCAAACCTTTTCATGAGCTTAGGACAGTTAGTACACATGCTACCTCTGTTGATGAATAACCTTGCTCACTATTTCATATCTCCTCCTTCCAACTTAGTCATGGGGGAGATGGCCACCTATGCTAACCATTTTAGGCCCTCAGTTCTTTTTAAATTTTTGTTTTACACATTTTCCAACTTTTTTTATTTTTTTTACACCATCGTTCATGTTTTTACTATTTCTTTGTTTGCATGATTTACTTTTATTCATCATCCAATAAGTGCTCATGATGGTGGATTACATTATATCATATTGATTGCTAATGTTTAGTTTTTACCTTTGAATTATGATGCTGATATTAAGGTATGGTTCTTTTGGTAAAACAGGAAATGAATCCACTGCATCCACTCATCCATACAACTCTATAGTTTCCTTTGGCTTGGAACTGTATAGTCCCTTTTTCTAAGTAAATTTATTAATGAATTGGTGGCTGGGTACTTTTCAAACCAAGGAAAGACTCAATGGATGAAAAGGGTATGAATTCAAGGGGATTTGATGCATTTGTGCTGGCCATTCTCTTAGGTGCTTGGATGCTTGTTTCTTGGGTTTTCTGCCATTCTGACATTGGTCAAAAATCAGGAAGTTGGGTGAATAAAAATAAGTCTTTGCATGGTGTGGTTCTCACACACAAAAAAAAAGGAGAAAAGTGAGAATTCCAAGTACACCCCTTAGACATAATAAAGCAATATGGGCTATAAGCATTGGTTATGAAAATGGAAAGAGATGTTACCCATGCCTGAAGGTTCCCTCTAACTAAGGCCCTTTCTCACTTCCTACTTCTCCATCTGACTCTCCTCGAGATGGTGGTCACTCTTTGCAAAGGCATTCTTGTTGCTTCAAGAGGATGGACTGGCCAAGTGTATTGATGCAAGGTCACTGAATGTGGTTGGTTTGAGTCTAGATTTGGGATGAGTTCTACTCAGTTATCTTAACCATGAAATACACAAGGGTCTTTACACAACCTTGTTCTTGGGATTTCATTCCATTCTCTCCTCTCCATCTTTCTTCCCATTTTCCACCTCATTGCCAATTTTATCATTAGTTCATTCTGGGTTGATGCATTATTTTTCTTTGGTGAATTCCTATGGGTAATTTTTTAACTCTTGCTTCCAAATGACATTCCTAGAACCTATGAACTCTTTAGTTTGTGGGTTTGTTAGGGCATAAAGAGCATGAGCCTGCTTTGGGGAGGACCCACTGGTATTTCTTTTTGGTGCAATTGTTAACTTCTTTCCCTTAAATGTTTCATGCAATCAATCATTTCTTATTTCATCCCCATCCATGACATCTATTTTATTGGCATTACTATTGATATTTTTCATCTTTCTTGTTCCTCATGTTTTTCCATCTTATAGCTACCGGAGGTTCGCTCTTAGTTGTGTGGGCCTTGGCACAAATTTTTCAATTTTTTCCATTTTACTAATTGCCTAACCCCTACACCTTGGGTAGTTGCCAATGATAATTCTCCAAACCAGTTTCTTCCATAACCACAACTTAGCCAATGCGCTTCATATCGAGGCAAGGTATCAACCGCATTATGGATTATCTATCCTTGCTCATTTGTGACTGTGTGGTGTGTGCAGGTGGCGATCATACAAATAATGAACTAGGCTAAGAGGAAGCACTTAGGATGGTTTGGAACTAGAGCATTTATGAAAGGAGTAAGTTTGGTGGCATGGCTATGGATAAACAACGAAAGGCACATTCTCGGCATTGGTAGCAACAGGCTTCATCTTCTTTCTCTCTCTCTTTTTCTCTTCAAGCTCTCAAATATAGGCTTGGATGTCATTTATGTATGAGTGTTCACCACAATGGTCATGAATACTAATGTTGTAATATGCTTATTGATCTGTTCACTGGGCACGTTGAGTTTGTCATCCCATTCCACTGTCAGTTGTCAATTAGTTAATAATCCCATAACTTTCCAATATTTTGTAAGGAACTCGAGGATGAGTTTTCATTCAGTCATAGGGGTATGATGAGAGTGGTTACTCTAGTAGTTATTCTAATTATTAGAGCTATTGCTCTAAGCAGTTACTCTAGTGGGTATGATGATTATTAGAGTGGTTACTCTAGTGGTTACTCTAGTAGTTATTCTAACTATTAGAGTGGTTACTCTGGCGATTACTTTAGTAGTTATTCTAATTATTAGAGTAGTTGCACCCAAGCCTATAAATATAGTGCCCAAGCACACAATTGGGAAGAAGTATTTTAGCAGTCAAGTAGTGAAACTCTTGTAGTCTATTTGAAAGTTAGAGTATTTTCAAAGTTTTGACAACAAGAGGTCTAAGTGTGGACGGATCTTTATTCAAGAATTATGTACCTGAGCACACCTTATGTATAATAATAAAGACGAGCTCTTCGATTCATCCTTGCAGCACTTGAGATTTGTTTTCTTATGCATTTATTTTATTTTATTTTCTTATGCATTTATTTTATTTTATGCACTTTACATTTTTATTATTAGCACAGCAATTCATTTTGATCAATTAAGCAAATCATTAAATTACACAAGTACAACCACTTCGAGCATGCGTGTAATGCTTGGTAACCCAGTAACAATTAGCATTTGGTAATCTTAGCAGTGTTGCACTAGTTCAGGATGTGTATGATAAGTGGGAATGGATGCTGGTGTTAGGATTAGCTAGAACTTAGTTAATGAGTAGTTAAGTTAAATTAGTCACTTAGTTACCTCTCTCCTTCTCTACTAGCACAGGACATAAAAACATAAAAGTTATAAAAATCATATGCCTCAAGCTTACTTAACCATACAATCATGACATATAGGTAAGCTTGGGAAGACAATGATCAACCAACCCGTCTTTGTTCCACAAGGGCACATAAGCACTTAGTCCTTGGAATTTGATCGGATTGTGCGTGAAATGATTGTGTTCATATGGTTGAGCATAGGGGTACCTCATTGCTCATCAGTAATATTTTTGCTAAGTTGATGGGCACTCTACTAGAAAAGAGGATCAGTTCTTGGGTTGAAGGTAACCAAGTGAGGGCAAGATATCAAGAAAGTTTCAAACAAAATCACTATACCATTGGTCACTTAGTTATTCTTAAACACAACATGGAGTTTACAAAACTGCCTACTTTTATTTGTTTTATTCAATTTTTAAAAGTATATGATTCAATAATCCATACAAACCTATAGTTATGCTTGCATAAAATTGGCCTTGCTTTAGATTTGATTGCAACAAATCAAAGATTGTATGAGGAAGTAATTATTTAAATTATAAACAATAATTTAGAGAAAAAAAGTTCAATTCTAGAGTAAAATTGGAGTTAAGAAAGGTTGTCCACTTTCTCCAACTCTCTTTGGTATCTTTATTGATGAAATACAAGAATAGTTCTACAATAGGAAAAATAGTCATGCTATTAAAATTGGATATCAAGTAGTCAATCCTCTTTTATATGAAGATGATGTTTTAATTTCCACTACTACAAAAGGTATGCAAAATAGGTTGCAAATTTTAGAAAACTATTGTTGTTCATCTAGTCTTCAAGTGATGTAGATAAAACTAGATTAATGATTTGAGATACAAGAAATAACCATTATAACTTCCATTTTGGAGGTACCAATGTGCAAATAGTAAATTCTATAAAATATTTGGGCCTCATTTATATGAACAATTACATGTGGGGGAAGTGCATCAAATAAAAAATAGCATAAGGTTTCAAGAATCTATATGCTTTCAAAAACAAGTGCAAGGATTTAGGCCTCTAGCTTGGAAAGTTCGAAAACAAATTTTTTAGAATATCATCTATTCTACTATATTGTATGGATGTGTTTTTTGGGGACCTAGACTTAGTGCTAAAGTTTGGAAGGATATTGAAAGAGCAAAAAAATTTGCTTCTCCATGAGTTAAAGGTGATGATACAAACACCTTACTCAAGGTTATTATGTGAATATGATTTATTACATTTAGAAGCAGAAGCCTTGCACTAATTCATTACATACACTCATAGCTTGCATATCTCAAGGCAAGAAAAATTCTTTAAAGTATTTCTTGAGGATTCACAAGACTATGTTTGGTATTTTTAGGGGCTATAATGTTTGAGAAAATGTAATATCTCTTAGAAGGATGTGTAGTAAAATCATAAGCATTTTCACCAATTAGTTAAGCATAAATTTTTAACATAGATATGGACTAATGTGGGAGGCAAAAGACAATTTTATTTACATAAAATTAGATCTAATAAGCTAGATATTAAAGCTCACTATGTCTTAGTTGATATTCCCATCAAGTATTTGAATGTTATCATCAAACTTTGCTTAGTTTTTAGCATCCTAGAATTGAAAGTGGAAGATGGATTCAACTCTCCTGAGAAGAGTGCATTTGTAGGTTGTGCCTATTAGAAGCCCTTGAACATGAGTTACATTTATTTATTTCTTATGCTATGACTATTCATTTGAGGCAATAGTATAATGTTCCAACCAAAAGCCTGTATGATTTGTTTTTTATTCCTCTGTTGGTACTTGGTCAATTTGTAAAGTCTATCTTTATTTTTCATGATAATATAATATCTTTTCAATAGATCCTATGGGTCTTTGGATACAATAAATATTCCCTTCACTTCATTTCACTATATAGTGGCGGAGGAATTATACCAAAAAAATAAAAAATAAAAAATAAAAAATAAAAATTTATTATCCCTGTTTAAGGTCATGAGTTCAATTCTTAGTTGTGCATGCAACTAGTAATTCAACTAGTAAGCTCATTAAATGTAATATTATTAAAAGGAGATTGAAAAATTACATCATATTATTATTATTTTTTACGAGGAAAATGGTAATTAAATAGTATTAAAAGGGGGCTAAGGCCCAAAAAGTATAAAATTAGACATCATAAAAGAGCTCCACTAGAAAAATTAAGGACCAAATAAGAAATAAATAAGAAAATCACAAGGAGATAGGGGCAGATGTTGGACCCGAAAATCATACATTGCATATTAAACACTAGCTAGAAAATACAAAAAATAATATAAAAAGGAAAAGCTTTTTGATTTTAAGAATGCCTAATTTAGTGTATATCCTTACAACTAATATTGAAAAATTAAGAAAATAAAATTAATTGTTAGCGAGGAAAACAATCTTTACCCTAATGAACTATACATGACTTTTAATATTCATGCTTGAATATAAAATAGTAAAAGAATTTAAGGTAGCATTAAAAGCTATGGCAAAAGATGAACATTTGTAAACAAGATAGATATATAAGAAAATGATGCAATATAGTTTATGATGAGAATATCAGCCTACTCTTTCAGGTAACTCTTATTGTTAATGTATCCTAGAAGTAGTATGATGTATATATTTGTGAGTTGGAGAAGTTTTAAAGTTATTTGTTAATTTTTCTATTGTTGGCTCATTATGAGATCCAATTAGCCACATTTTGTCATTGTTATCATGGTTAAAATTGTCATAAATTCAAGATTCAAAACAATCCTACATGAAATGAGCTAAGCATTTTGTAGCCACTAAATGATCTAAAGAAATGAGTCTCTAAATTCAAAGGGAAGTTGCAGATCATTAAAAAATTTCCAGAAATTTGAGATAATGTTTTGCTAAACATAAATAGACAATAAGAAATAAAGAATTCATGGAATAGTTGGTAAAATTAAAGAAGATGTGATGAAAAAGAAAAAGCATATGCATGATGCAATGCAAAAGAAAAAGTGTATGCACGATGTAATGTAGAATAAAATTCTCAAAGAAGCAAAGCATATGTGGCTAGAAAAAGAAAATCTATAAAATAGAAAAGAATAGATTTGATAAATTAAAGAAAATAAATCAAGTTCTTAAATTAGAAGGAAAATGAAATCGATATCTTGTAATGCTCATGCAAACTAGAGAAAGAAAAACTAAAATGTAGGAAAAAATTTGAATAACTAGGAAATGAACCTAGAAATGTGTAGTAATGATCATTCAAGATGAAATTAGGGATTAATAATGGTTGAAAAGGAGCTATGTTATCTGATTTTCTTTCTCTGCATGAAGTAGATCTCTTAACTAAACATAACTACTACAAATTAGGAACCAACAAGATGTGATAAAAAGAGATTGAATTATATCTATGCATGGATCTAGATTTAATAGGATTCTTTATGTGTCAAGAGGATAGCATGAATATAATACAATATATTAGTACGATGGACAAAAAGGGGAATTAGATAAATCTAAGGAGCTAAAAAACATATAGGTATTCTAATATGCAGGAAAGTAGCTATAGAAAGAACTAATGTTATAGAGAGATTTCTCTTTATTTAGAGATTAAGCAATGATTTTATGTTTTATTGATTTCCAATTGACTCCAACTGATTCATATCCCTTTTTTGTTTAAGGCTATTCTCTTATTTATAGGCCATAAATGCCTTGTAGATTGTAAAGAAATGATGCATTAGGGTTGATAAAATCTTCTAGAAGGCTTTGAATAGAAGAAATGACATGTTTAGATGAAGTATACATAAAAAATATAGTTGATTTGGAAGATGATGTTGGATATCAAAAGAAAAATTGACATTGGACGTTGAAGATAAAGATAAGAAGCTATGCTATTGATGACCCAGAACATCAAATCTAGAATTGCAATAGATGACTTGAGTTGGAAAAGCTATAGAATCTACCTGTAGCTCTAACTTATGTAGAAAAAAGAAAATGTAGGTACAACATTGCCCCCTCTTAATGGATGTTGCTAAAAACTAAAGGAAAATTCATTAAGACATAAGCTACTAAGTGCATGTAAGAGGATTTTTAAAAAATGGGATGATGGAGAGAGAAGTTTGGAATATTATTGATACACCTATGATGGAATGCTACATCACAAAAGTGGGATGTGGCTAGATATCCTAGAAAGCATACATAAAAAGGCTAGTGAAACACTTCCTAACCCACTAAATTCTCTAAATCACATTCTAACTAGAGTAAATCATAGATATTTGTTTGGCCTCACCAATATAGAAAATGAAAAAAAAAAATTGATAGAGAAAGATAGAGAAATAGCTAGAGGAAAAAATAATAAATAATAAATAAAGGAAAGAGACATTGTCAATAGACAAATGGTGGGGTGTTATGTCACAGAAGTGGGACACAACTAGATTCCTAAAACCAACCTCTTATTTATTTTACTCTTATAAATATTAACACTCATGTTCCTCTATACTCAATACTCCCTGACTACATTTGGGTAGGGACTCTCATTTAGGCTCATTACTGTTGAATATAGAGGAATAAAAATAGATGAGAAGAGGATATGAAAAGATAAAGAGAAAAATATAGTATATGAGAGTAGAAATTGTAGTATATAAAGATAGAAAGAAAAAAAGAAAGAGGAGAAAAGAGGATATCAACTATACATTTGTCATGAGGATAGTACTATGTCACAAAAGTAGGTCATGGTTAAATCCTATACATTGTATGGACAAAAAGGATGTCATATATAATGTCAAAGTAATCCCTCCTTGTTCCACTAAATAATACACTTAGTCATACCTTCACATGAAGTAATTAGATATTTAGTCACTCAAAAACAATGTTGGTTGTGATAGGCACATAGAGTAGAATGGGATAGATAGCATAGGAAGATATGAAGAAAATAGCTAGAGAAATATTAGAATATAAGATAGAGAGGGGAAGTAGTAGGGAAAATAGTACAAAATAAAATAGGATTTAAAGAATACCTATTATCTCGATGTAGTACATATCTCATCGTAGTATAAAAGAGTTGATGAAAAATAAACTACCATTGGGAGGATGCATGTTCAATCTCAAATAATTAGCATGTTAGGTGATATAAATTGACTACATGTAGTAGCACTTTTAAAAGCTTTTGTTAATAAAATATAGAAATTGATGTTCTTCCAAATTAGATAGGATATATGCATCATTGTGTATATATTGAACTACTAGAAAAGAACCTTGCTAGTTTTTGGAGAACTTTGTATCTCTGGAGTTGAGAAAATGATAAAGGATTAGGTTTCCTTCATGAATCTCTCTGATTTTAACATGTCTAAATTAACAACACTAAATATCTATTTCATATTCATGTAAATGTTGAAAAACATCTTATTGTTGTTATTCTAGGAGATCCAACTTAACACATTTCATGTTGTTGTTATCATCTTAATCTAAACACCAATCATGGAAAGCAATATAGAGAGATGGAATATGGAGCTCAACTAGTAATATTGCCTTAGAACCATAGGCTAGAAAATATGGGATATAACCATTGGCTATATAAAAGTGACATAATAGTACCAAAGAGGTAGAGATATGCAATTCAACATTACTTATGAGGTGAATTTGAAGCCCCTATTATGCTAACACTTGGGGAGTTTAATGTCCATATACAATATTGGTAATAGGGTTCTTTGATGTCAACATTAAATATCAAGGAAGTGACTTCCTTGATGTCAGTTTTGTGTATCATTTATGTTTGACGTAGAGAGTCATATTTTTTTTTTTTTTTTGTAAATATCAAGTATGAATGACATTGAGAAATAATGTACAACATCAAATGTTATGATGCTGGATAATTGTATTAAGTTTTTATAGTAATAAAAATTATCTTTCCATTATTTTTAATTAACTATCATTATATCTCATAATAGTTATGAAAATAATGTGAGAAGTCAACATTGAATCATTGGTTACCAACCAACATTGATAGCTAATAAAAAATAAAAAGAAAACTAAGTAAAATCATGATTAAGTATTAACGTAAACATTTAATGTTGGTTCTAATAGGCACTAATATATTTCCACCACTTAGAAAAAGTAACCAACAAAAGAAATTAGTTTTTCAAAGCTCATGCATCTAATGTTATTTTATTAGTAATGAACTTCCAAGTAGTTGTGTGAGGGGGATAAGAGAAAGCCTTTTCCTTAGGAGCAAATATTTTAAGTTGTCTAAAGCCTAGGTTAACAAATCCAATATCAGGGATAGACTCATTATTTAGGTCTATCAAATCTTTGGTATCAATAGAATCCTTAGAAGAAAAAGAAACTATAGATTTACTTAGAGGATCAACCTTAATATTACCAAGTTCATTGCTAAGTTTAGGTCTCACTTCATGAGTTAGACAAGAAACACTTAGAATTTGTTTATAAGCTAAAATAATTATTTCACAGTCTTGGAAGGGAAAATGAATTTTCTAATGTATAAGAGATGGACATTATGTGATGCTGAGCTAGCCAGGTGCATTCTAGTATTCTTTTCATAGTAGCACATTCATGTATGATCATGAAAAAAGCTTTAGATTATATAGAA
Source organism: Gnetum montanum (assembly GCA_015680685.1). NCBI lineage: Eukaryota > Viridiplantae > Streptophyta > Gnetopsida > Gnetales > Gnetaceae > Gnetum > Gnetum montanum. The sequence continues at coordinate 568,283 of MNCI01033808.1, read as the reverse complement.
TCACCAACTATAAATGACAACATTATGAAACCTATAACTTATACTCACATACCATTAAAGGAAATGAGATTAGTACAAGTTTCATGGAAGATTACCTGATCATGAAGATGGAGATTTAGACCCGACACCATCATTAACATCTATTAGCATGATTGAAGCATTAGGTGTCACTTTGATAGTAATGTAGAGTGGTAGTTGATAGATATCTCCTATCTCCAAATTGGTCTTAATATTATTACCATGGAAGTTCAGACTATCTGATCCATAATGAGAGGCATGAAGAAAGGATGATAGAGCCTTTGTGTAAGCTAGAATGTCACTTGGGATCACAATTTCTCTTTAGAACATCATATAAAGCATCATGATACTCTTTGGAGATTTCTATGAGATCATACAAGAATAAGTTAGTTTCTTTTGAATAGACAATAAGAGTCATTTTCTATAACACTATATTATCCATTGACTAAGATGATCATAGAGCAGGTACCATTGTGACTAGCTGTATAAGATTAAAAGAAGGTGGGAGATCAGTTGAAAGAATAAGTTTCTAATGTTACTAGAAGGAAATTTTCTTTGACATTTTGGAAGGATTCTTAGGTGCATCGGTAACCTTCTTCTTTTATTTTCTTTATTATGACTCATTGGTCTACTAGCTATAGGCAAGGATTCTTACCTAGGACAATGAAAAGGGGTAACTAGATGTTTAAGATATAGTAAGTGAAGGTGTATTTTAAGATTCAAAATGGTATTGGATGGATGAGAGTAAGAAAGATAGAGGGGTTGAATAATGGAAATAGAGTGATAAGGATGTGTAATGGGATGAGACATAATAAGATGTTGGTTAGTTGAGGTTACATTAATATGATAAGGAGGTGAAGAAGAATGACTTAATGTTGATGAAGGGGTGGTGTAATCTAACCAAAGAGTTACGTAAGGCTTTTAGACCTATGATGAAGACTATTAGTGACACATAGTTTAACCAACAAATGAAATATGGCTGTCTTAGTGGGGAGTTGTAAGCTTTATATTCTAGCTTAAAAGCTAAAATATTATTTTGAGCTCCCAAGGAATTCTAAAATAGTTCTAGTTGTAGATGATCTCAATGCATAGTGGATGGATCATTTTTTCACTACCATTTTCACTTATTTATGAGATCTTGAATAACATCATTTAGATTTTTGTAGTTATCTATGTCATAACTAATGCTCTCATGATAATAGTAGTACTTCTATTAGTCATACTACTTAAGTACCTTCAGGTCACCTTCTTGTCTTTAAGAAGGATCTATTGCTATAAGCTGAATATGATGATAATGTGTTCTTACCTAATTAAAAACTTATTTCCTCTTAAGATGTCCATCCATAAGAAAGTTACTAAGAAATAGAGAATACCTCATGAGTATCTTAGTGTATTGATTTCTATTTCGTTGAGGTCTACATTGCTAAGTTGAAGAAGAAGTAGTTGAGGAAGTATTTCTTTGTGATTTTAGAAAAGAAGAAACACCTAATTATATATTTTTTTGTTTCATTGCCTTGTTGGATTTGCCATGGATTGGGAGAAATTCCTAATTACCTTGTTAAATGATAACTTCTTTAATGCATTTGGTAGCTAGGAAAGCATTATTTAGAGAATGAGACTTATAATAAGCCATCTTTTTTTGAATATAGTAAAAAATTGTAGCTTCAAAAATGTATTGTAAGTGGCATTTCTTCAATTGTTAGGAAAATGTTTTTACCATTTCTATATATTGAAAAATGAACTTATCAAAGGGTTTATTTAGAGCTTGTTTGATAGGTATAAAAGACATGAAATTGTTACTTTAAAGAACATTTAACTTGAAGCATTTAATGAAAACTATCGATAATTACTCTAGAGAGAAAACAAAATTATGAGAAAAAGATCTATATCATTCTAGCACTCTTCTAGAGAGAGAGTTCAAGAAATATATTAGCATAATGCAAGGATAAGGGGTAAGAAGCATGCATTCATTCTTGAATATGACTACATGATTCATAGAATTCCCCATTTCATCATTATACATTGTAAAGGATGGTAATTTTTGAGTGGTGAGGTACCCCTACTCCCAACTATATGAATCACTAAGGTATTACGTGCAATCTAGTCGAATTCCATGGACCTATAGTTATCTCACACACTAGTTCCTCTAGGAAGTGAAACAATGATGAGAATGTTCATTGTATTCCCAACTACACTTGTGAGCCTCAAGGGTATGGTTTAAGTGTAATTGAGGTATATCAATTTTTGTCATTTTAGATTTTATAGATGTATTCACCTACAATAAGAATAAGGGTAGAGTAGATTGAAAACTAATGTCTATTTTCTATCTAGCCTAACACAAGTTACTGCCCCACTTTCTTGAACACATCCTGAACACATATAGCACTGCTGGGCTACCAAACGTTAAGTGTTGTTAGGTTACCAAGTACTATATGAATGCTTGAGATGGTTGTGATCATGTTCATTAATTGCTAAAAATAAATTTCTTAATTGAAATGCATTAAAATGAAGAGCAAGAAAGTAAAATGCAATAAAGAAAATATTAAGCTATTCTTAATGCTACAAGGATTTCCAAAAGAGTTCATTTTATTCCCATCACATTGCTATGCTTAGGTACATCAGTGTTCAAACAAAGAACCATACACACTTTGGACTCCTTCTGTGGGTAGTCAAAAAATATTCTAACTTTGAAAAAAAATCTAAACTATGATGATGAAAATTGGAGCCTAGGCATGGTATTTACAGACTTGGGGTATATACCTCAACATTGGACATTTGATATCAAACCAAGATCCCAACATCGCATACATGATGTCGTAGCCCTTACGTCGCATACCCAACATTGCAGTCAAAAAAAGATAGAGATTCATCATACCCCCATGATTGAACAAAAACTTGTCCTTGAGTAAAGAAAAGGAAGAATAAGTTATTTACAATATAACCTATTGGGTAGGTATGAGATTATTGACTGACATGATAAGCTAACTTAGATGAAAGAAACATATAGACTTTGAGTGCCCAAATGTACGAAATTATAATTTTTACAATATTGGGTGTTCATGAGAAGAGCAGTGAACACCCTAGAGAATATTGACATCGAACACCTCTTTGGTAGTAGAAGAATTAGAGAGAGAGAGAGAGAGAGAGAGAGAGAGAGAGAGAGAGGAGATTCAATGATCACAACTAGTCCTCATTGTGTGGTCTTGCTGCATCATCCTTGGTGAAGATAGTTCCACTTCCAGTCATGCTTCTTAGTGCAGCCACAACAGAATCATGAATTAGTATGTAATGTGTAACACATAGTAATTAAATGCCTGATCTCATTAGTGGTTATGCTAAGCTAATTTGTGATTGTGGTAGATTGGTTTCTTTGAGTAGTATTAGTAGGAAGGCTAATAGATAGGGTTAATTAAATTACATTATCCATTCAATTTGAAAAAATTCAATACAAGAAAATATTTGAAGAGGGTATAAGAATTCACAACAATGAAAAGAAGAGTTCATTGAAAACTATTGTGAAGATGTGTACAAGTAGATGTCATTGATGGGGTAAATAGAAAGAATTTGATTGTAAAAATATCTAGGGGTAAATAACTTAACTAACCCAACCAAAAGATATGTAAGTGGATCCTCCCCAAAGCAGGCATAGGCCTTTTATGCCTTTGCATAACTTCAAACCAAAGAGTCCATGGGCTTCATGGATATTAATGGCTATAGAAAGTTAAGTACAAAAACCCAAAAGTAACTAACTAATAATTTATACACATCAAACTAGGACATCAAACCAAAACATGAAACTAGTAGTGAGGTGGAACATGGAAAGCATAGATGGATGAGAGAGAGAGAGAGTAGAATGGAGTTCCTAATTACGGTTATATAAAGTCCCTTGTGAATTTTGTGGTTAAATGACTTGATAGGATCCATCTTTAGTCCAAACCAAAACCAACCACTTTTAGTGACTTCTCATTAACATTCTAAGACTAATCCATCCTTAGAGACACAAGAGTGCTCCATAGAACAACTACTGTTCCAAATTAGAGAATAAGTAGGAAGTGAGAAAGGGCTTTAGTTAGAGGAGATGAGTCCCATAACTAGTGCTTGTAGCCCATTTATTTTATCTAATAGGTGTGATTTGAATTCCCATTGTTGTTTTTATTTTTATTTTTTTTATTAAAATGGAAATCACACCATGCAAAGACAGATGCATTTATTTTATCCAAGGGGTGTGCTTTGAATCCTCATCTTTTTTTTAATGAGAACCATGCCATGTAAGAACTTATTCAACTTCCTTTATTGATTGACATGGAATGGTAAGAAATTCATGAAAACACACATGCACCTAGGCAGATAAAAAATCATAAAGAATACCGAATCCCCTTGAAGCCACACCCTATTCAAACCTTTGTATCCATCCCAATTCTAGAAACTACCAAAGTCACAAATTTATTAAAGTTTTATTAATGAAAAAGGAACTACATGTTTCCAAAACAAGGAAAACCATAAAGTATGTGGATGGGTGGATGTTGTGGACTCACGACTTATTACATGAAAAATAAACCATGTCCTAATTATCTGTAATGAAATTCAAAGCTAGAAACTAGACACCAACAATGAAATAATAAAAATAGTACATATCACCATCAAGTAACACATTACCAATGTACTTGGCACTTATTAGCAAAAAATTAGAAAATCACACCAAATAAAAGAAAATATAGAAGAAAGTGTAAATTATTCAAGAAATATCAAATGTACTAATGATGGTGTAAAAAAAATTAGAAAATATTAATAACATAAAAATAAAAAGATATAAAACAAAGAACATGTAAAACAAAAAGTTGCAAAATGAAAAATGTGTAAAAGAATAAAGTTGAAAAAATAAGGAGATGCTTGAATGGTTAGCATGGTTGGCCATCTCTTCCACGACTAAGTTGAAAGGAGGAGATCCAAAATATGGAGCATGATTGTCCATTGGATGAGGTGCTTGTTATGTTAGCTAGCGTATGCTCATGGAAAGGTTTAATTTGTTAGATGTTAACTAGCTATTTCTTTTTTGGGCTCTTAGGTTTATAGATCATTATGGTCCTAGAAGAAAAATTCTTGTAAATAATATAAGGTCCTTTCCACAATGTTTAAAACTTAGTTTGTTGAGCTACATGTGTAGGCTTCTAGTAAAGAACCTTTTCTATCGATTGAAATTTGACTCTTCTAATTTTCAAGTCATAACACTTTTTGTTAGAGGCCTTGTGCAAATCATTAGATGATAAGGCACTAATCAATTTTTGTCTAGTAGGTTGAGATTCATTAATATTTCTTTTTGGGCTAAACTTAAGTCAATGTCAAGGTCATAAGTTGTTGAAAGTTTATGAAGTTTAGATTGATAGGAAGTATTGGTAGTTTGCCGTACACAAGCTCATAGGGAGAGTAGCCTATAGGAAGTTTCCAAGTTGAGTGGTAGGCCCAAAGGGCATTGTTGAGTTTTGTGCTCTAGTCCTTCCTATACTTAATAATAGTTGTTGTTAGTATTCTTGTGATCTCCCTATTGGTAACTTCATCTTAATCATTAGCTTGGGGATGGTAAGGTGTTGTGAGTTTGTGTTCAACCCATAAGCATTGCATGACCTTTCGAAAAATTGTGCTTATAAAATGAGTTCCATTGTTAAAATTAATGCGTGTGGCATACCAAACCTATTTATAACATTTTTTTATACAAATTGAGTAGTAATAGAAGATGTATAGTTGATGACAGTTGTTGGTTTTACCCATTTTGTACAATAGTCAACAATGACTATGATCTATGCCTTTCCATTTGACATGGATGTGATGGAGCCCATGAAATCAATGCCCCAGATGTCAAATGGTTTTAATGGTTGAATTCATTATTGAGGTTCCTCCATTCAAGTAGTCATTCCACCATCTCAATGACATCATTCACAAGAGTAGATGAAATGGTGAGCATCCCTGAAGAGTGTTAGCTAATAGTACCATGCCATCAAAATTTTAATGGTCATGCATCTCCTAGCATAGTGTCCCCCATAAGCACCTTCATGAGCATCTTAGAGAACACATAGTTGATTAGCATCAAGGACACACTAATGAACCAAGCCATTGGTGCACATCTTGTAAAGATATTCATTGATCTCCATGAAGTGCTATATTTAGTGAAGAAACTATTATTTTTTTTTGTGGTCCAACCCTTGTGGCATCTCTTGAGTGAGAAGATAGGTGAGAATGCTATCATTTCATTTTGGCTCATTGGGCATTTGTTCAGTTATTACTCCAGCAAAGAGGAGTTCATCAAGAAATGTATTAGAGAATGGACTTTCATTCTCTTTGTCATCCCATCGCAATTGAGACAAGTGATCAACGATCACATTCTCAGTGTCCTTTCAATCTATCATTGTAAGATCAAATTCCTATAAGATCACTAGCCACCATATGACATGGGGGATCACTATTGGCTTGTTTATTAGGAAGTGGATGGAACTATGGTCTATGCGCACAAACACCTTGTATCCAAGCACATAATGCTTGAACTTCTCTAGAGTAAACACCACTAGTATCAATTCTTTTCTATAGTGGTGTAGTTTAATTATGCACCCACAATGGTTTGGTGGTTGCAGTGAATGTAGTATGGATGTTTCTTGTCATCTAATAACATCATCACCACTTCCAAGGCATAATTTGATGCATCTATCATGATATGAAATGATTTGGATCAATCAAGTGCTTGTAGAATTGGAGTTTCCATGAGCCTTTCTTTTAGTTGCTAGAATGTTTTTTCACAGTTCAGGGTCTAGACAAAAGGAGCATCTTTCTTTATTAGCTCAACCAATGATTTTGCAATCTTAGAGAAATTCTTATGAATCATCAGTAGTAGCTAGTGTGTCCAAGGAATGACTGAACATCTTTAACTATTTCCAGCTAATAGGTTATTCCTTGGATGACCCTTATTTTTTTTAGGGTCTACCTCAATTCTTGCTTGCAATATTTTGTGCCCTAATACAATGCCCTCCTAGACCATGAGGTGACTTTTCTTCCAATTAAGCCATAAGTTAGTTTTGACACATCATTTCAACACTTGCTCAAGGTAGTCTAGGGCATATTTAGTAGCCTAAAATCAATGTAGACTCACCACTTACTACCTTTCTTTTGTACAATTAAAAGTGGACTAACCAACTTTCTATCTGTAATGGAATAGATGAACCCCACCTTGAGGAGTTGCTAGATTTGCTTCTTCACGATTTTCTTCAATTTGGGGTTTAGTCACTTTTGTGGCTATTAGTCTGGATTCATGATTGGGTTAGTGTAGATGTGATGTTGGCATATCCTTGGATCAATCCTTGTGAGTTTAGGATATGACCAAGAAAAAGATACTAACCATCTTTAACTACCTTCAACAACGTCTCTTTTTGTTTTAAAGCAAGTCTTACATTGATTATAAGCACCTTCTTATTCTTAAAAAATACATATTCCATTCCAACAAGTAACATTTTCAGTTCAAGGGGTTATTACTTGAAGTTCTTAGGAATTTCCAACTCTTCCCAATAGGTATATTCATTTGTATCATTAGAGACTTGGTGATGAACTTGCTCAAGTTCATCCATGCTCGTGACATATTCACATGTTAGGCTCTCAGCTAGTTCTATGCACAATATGCTACTTGCTGAATCAGTGATCAGCCACTAGGTGCCCTCCTATTTTGTGGCTACTGCATATGAAAACCTTTGAATTTCTATTTCTAGTGCACACTGCTTGCATGCAAAGATAGATTCTTACTTTATGACCCAAAGTTTCTACATACAATTGCACTTACTATTGTTGTATGCGATGCATGGAACTCTCTTCTTCTTAATCTTTCCAAATGCATTTTCTTTAAATATCTTTAAGGAAGGATCTTTGATGCACATTCTTGCATTAATGATGCTTAACCATGCTCTTCCCATGATGATTGGGAAATCCCTTTTGCAGTTCTCCAATTTGATTATCAGGAAGTCGGCAGGATAAGAGCACCCACAGATAATGGTCACATTATCTTCTATTAGTTCCAATGGAATAGTGATGAACTAGTTTTCCAATTCCAATCTGATGTTGCTCTTCTTAAGAGTAGGTAGGTTCTAGGTAGTGTACATCTCATGAGAGATCAAATTAACACCAGAACTTGAATTAAGAAGATCCTTGCATGGTTTGTTTCTAGCAATCTGCAAATAAATCAAAGGACTTCCAAGATCGACTAATTTCTTGGGAAGGTTTCTTACATAGATCTAATTAGACATAGTATGAGTGAGTATTACAATATGGATCCTTGGTAGATTTTGGTTTGAAGGAGGCTCAAAGGAATTTGATATGGAGGAAGAGGTAGGAGTAGGATTGTCAACTATGGGTGTAGATAAAGGCTTAGGTGGATTGCGGGGTTGAAAGAAAGGTTTTTCCTTTGATCAGGCATTCAACCCCTCTAATTTATGATTCAATAGTAGATTAACAATCCTTGTAGCATTGCGTTGTTGTGGTTGAGCAAGTAGTTCACCCTACATAGGAGGAGTAGGCAATAGCTATGAAATTGGAGGAGTATATGCAAGGATAGGAGGAGGATAAGGATAGGAGGTGGAATCCCTTCTTTCATAGGGAGAAGGAGTTTGATAGTAATTAGAAGCATGGTAGTAAGGCTGAATATTAGAGACATGACTAGAAGAGTCACATGGAGACATGGGTTGTTGAACATGATGACCATATGAAGCATGCTATTGGTAAGGTTATTGCTACCTTGGTAGTGCAAATGCCCATGATTGTGGTTGTTGCCATTGTTGGTATAGTTTGTATGGTTGCGGTGAAGCTCCACTTGAATAAGATGATTGTTGTTGGTGGAACTGCTTGAGATTATCTTGAGGATAAGGAAACATTATGGATGTTTTCCTTTGTGTAAGTCATGGATGTAAGGCATACATCCCAAACTCCTAAAGAAGTGGCAAAAACAAGTTAACAACCATTAGGATGTTCATACTGGTAGACATCACATCCACAATCATCATTTGATTCATTGTCCACAACCTTTTCTATTGCAGCAATTTTTCCCTTAGTTTTGTAATATGCAGGTTTAGCTTTCTTGCACCCCTTGCCCTCACGATCACTACCTTATTCTCAGGACTCCTCAGAAATTTTGAGAATAGCTTGAAATTGGGTATCCATGGAATCCCTTACTTGATCAATCTTGGCCGTAAGTTTAAATTGAAATTGTAGAAGTGGCAAGGCTTTCTTATGCACCCCCTCATCGAATACGGATTTGTTCTCACTATCATAGGATTGAATCTCTCACTTGCAAATAGAAGGATCATGGTTGTACTTCTCTACACGTTCTCTTTTTCTTAGTTCACCCTCCTCTTTGGTGACCTGCTCTATTAACCTTTGTACTTGATGGGTAGTTAGTTCTAACAATTGCCCTTGGGCATAGACACCAAGGATTTTCCTTGTTTCATTATGAAGCCCATCTACAATGTGGTGGAGTTAAGCCAATTGGGAATAACCATGGGTAGTACATTTGTATATCAAGGCATAATATTGGCCAATGGTAGCATCCAAGGGTTTGTGTGCTCCTTGTTTCCACCCTTGAATTTGCTTCCTTAAGTTGGACACCTAGGAGTACATTTGATACTTATCATTGAACATTTCAAGCATGGAACTCCATCATCTAATAGATTTTGGTTCTAAGGATCAGTACCAATTCTTTGCTTTTTTGATGAGTGTCCTGGGAAATAGCTTCAAATTTTGCCACTTGTTCTCTATGTTTTGCAAGGTACATGCATCTTGAAAATCTTGAAGATGATTCTGTGGCTTAGAGTTATATCCTCCTTCAAATCGAGGAATATTATTCATGTCTAATAGTTTGATTTGACTATCTTTCATATGCCTTGTTGGAATTTTGATTATCTCTATGACGTTAAGCATACTTCGGGTAGAAAATAGAGGCTCATCAAGGCCTTGACCATGGTGCCCATGATGCCCTCTACTACCCCTTCGTTCATGGTGATGTGCCTCTCTTGAATGTCTATGTTCATGTTCATGCCTATCTCAATGGCCCCTTTGCTTGTTGTGCTCTCATTGATCTTTTCATTCATTTCGATCACCTCCATCACAATCTCACCTTCTACGATCATGGTTAGAACCAGAAGAAGAAGAAGATGAAGAAGGGAAAGAGGAAGGAGAATCAGCATCATGACAATGCCTACTACCATCTCTTTGGTGATCATGACCACAATATGATCATGCTTCTTGTTGGCATCCCTATCTTGACTTACCTTTTTAGATCCATCTTTGTCATTGGATCCCTTGTTACTAGAATTAAGATTGTGAACTATGGAGTGTAGATTCTGGTTTTGACCTCCATCACTGAAGTCAAAGAGAGGAGTGTCATTGAGTGGAAAAACCTTAGAGAAGGGTTCCCCACTAGCTTGTTGGTACAATAGGGATGGAGAATCATTAAGCCCTTTTTCCTTTGAAAACTCAGAGTGCTACTCCAGTTGCCAATCTTGTAGGTGTTGTGCTTCAGTGGGATGATAATCCATGGCGTTGACATCCTTAACGATATATTCCCCATGGCAATCTTGATGACCACATTATGTAAGCTTTTGATAAAGCATTGTAGGAGCAGCACAATTGGGCAGAAACACAATGTTTCCCTCCATGTCATGCCATCATAGCTGTTCATCCTAGTGTAGGATGAAGGTGAAGTTTGTCACATACTCATTGAGGTGAGTATATATGATTTAGTACTGTTGAGGCTTTGTTGAGTAAACTTTATTAGCCTTGGACAGAGAAGCACTCCTATGAGAAGAAGACATTTTTAGTTAGCGAAATAAAAATCATAGTATGCTCCAAGAATTTATTGTAGTAATTGTAAAATAAGATATGACTTAGATTTATTCCAATGATTTAAATACTTTCACTAGGTCCTAGATAGCGCATAAAACAATAAAAAGGTCCCTAGCGATGGCACCAATGATGAGCGATGAGGTACCCCTACATCCAACCATACAAATCACTAAGGAATTATGCATGATCCAGTCAAATTATGTGGACCTATAGTTATCTCATACACTAGTTTCTCTAGGAAGTGAAACAACGTTGAGAATGTTTGTTGTCTTCCCAACTATACTTGTGAGGCTCAAGGGTATGGTTTAAGTGTAATTGAGGTATATGAATTTTTGTCGTTTTATATTTTATAGATGTATTCACCTACAACAAGAATAAGGGTAGAGTAGATTGAAAAATAATGTCTATTATCTATCTAGCCTAACACAATTAACTGCCCCACTTTCTTGAACACATCCTAAACACATATAGCACTGCTAGGCTACCAAACGTTAAGCATTGCTGGGTTACCAGGTACTATATGAATGCTCAAAGTGGTCATGCTCATGTTTATTAATTGCTAAAAATAAATTGCTTAATTGAAATGCATTAAAATGAAGAGTAAGAAAGTAAAATGTAATAAAGAAAATATCAAGCTATTCTTAATGCTGCAAGGATCACCAAAAGAGTTCATTTTATTCTCGTCACATTACTACGCTTAGGTACATAAGTGCTCAAACAAAGAACCATACATACTTTGGACTCCTTCTATGGGCACTCAGAAAATATTCTAACTTTGAGGAAAATAAACTACAAGGGCTTCACTACTTTCACTAGAAAATCTAAACTATGATGATGAAAATTGGAGCCTAGACTTGTTATTTATAGACTTGGGGTATATACCCTGATGTCAAACATCTAATGTCAAACCAAGCCCCCAACGTTGGGTACTCGATGTTGCGGCTGACACAAAAAGGAGATTCATTAGTAGTGAAATCCTTTTATGCAGAATTGACATGAAGATGATAAAGTTGACCCAATTCAAAGAAACAAGAGAGCCTCCTTGCATAACCAATATCTTTTTCACTTTGTCTTCAATGTTTTGAAGATGAAACATAGCATATTAAGTAGTGCTAATAACTATGGATATTTTTTAAGGACGTAATGGGTAGGTTGAGCCATAGTAACATGTGATGATGTAAAAGGAAAACACATGTATGAAATGGATCAAAATGCCACAGAAGTAGGTATGCCTAATAAAAAAATTTAGATGGATATAGGGGAAAAATTATGCATTACCAAGTTGGAAAATGCTAAACATAGATAAGGTGATAGTAGTAGGTAATGAAATAGAAGAAAATGAGGGTATGATAGGTTGAGGTTAAGGAATAAAATATACAAATCTAGGAAATGGATTAAAATATTAAAAAAAATAATGAAGGTTATTGTACATTATTGGAAGGAAATAGATGTTAAGGTCGAGGAATAGAGCTCAATGAAAGGCTAAGGATAGATGATCCTATGCTAGGAGGAATAGATCTAGATGAAGATATGTGAGCAATTGTAATATTAATGTTATGTATGTGATGAGAAAAAAGATTGGTCTTGCTAAGCTTTCAATTGTTGGTTCTTCATCTTTATCAATTTGATCAATGTATGATTTTGAGGCTATACTTTTCTTTTTTTTCTTTTACAATACTATGAGGACTAAGAGGTTGATCCAAGATAGCTTTCATCTTAGCCTCTTCAATTTGCAAGTGTATTCTTTCCTATATGTTTTTTTGCACCATGATAAATTCTATAATCTCCTAAGCTTTTTCATGATCCAATTCAATGGATGATCTAGATTAGAAAGGGGGAAGATTATTTACTCATATTTCTACCATAAGCACAAATATATCTAGTGTAAGTAAGAAGCCTAACTCTCTCTTGGTGCAAGCTATCTTATAGATTCTTTCGCTTAATTCTTCCAAAAATTCCTAATATATTCATAGATCAATAAGTCTTTAGAGCTTAAAAAAGTTTGAATTGGAAGATGGTGCCATAGTTGTAGATGTATTTCAACATAAATCTAACTTCATGAGGTTGTTACCAAAGCTTTACTTTCCCTTGCAATTAAGTTTGAAATTGAAATAGAGACTGAGAGTATCTATTTAGAATAAATTTCAAAGTTACAAAATAAATGATGCAATTTTATTGTTTTGATGTGATATGTGAGTTAGACTTAAAGAAAACTTTTTTACTAGCAAATTCTAGAAATAATGCTAATTTCTACAACTAGTATTTTTAGCACCAAAAGATGTTATGACTAGAATCATCACAAATATGAGATTTAGAACAATTCTACATAAAATGAGTTAAGTATTCCATGGTCACCATATAGTCTAAAGAAATGAATCTCTAGATCGAAAGGAAAGTTGTAGATTGTTAGAAAAATTCTAATAATCTAAATAGTATTTTTGCCAAGTGCTAGCAGGTGATAAGAGAAAAACAATGCATGGAATAGCTAGTAAAAGTAAAGAAGATGTGACAAAAAAGAAAAAACATAAATGTGATGCAATGCAAAAGAGAAAAACTATGCATAAAAAGATCTATGAAGAAGCAAAGTGTATGTGACTATAAAAGCAAATATGTAAAACATAATAGAATGTATCTAATAAATTAAAGGAAATAAATCACATTCTTAAATTAGAAGGATGAAAAAATAGATATCTTGCAACGTTGATGAAAAATGGAGAAAGATAAATTGAAATATAGGAAAAATAGAATAACTAGGAAAGGAACCTGAAAAGGTGTACTAATAACCTTTTAAGATGAAATTAGGGATTAAGGATGGTTGGCAAGGAGCTATATTACTATGTATCCTTTCTTTGATGCATGTCTAATGGAGATCTCTTAACCAAATAGAACTATTACAAATTAGCAATTGGCAATATGTGATCAAAAGAAGATTAAATTAGATCTATGCATGGATCTGGATCAAATGAGATTTTCATAGTATTGAAGAGGAGGGATAAGATGAAGATGTTCTTCATGCTTATAGTATTGAGAATACGTCTTAAGTGTTCATCTTTCTAAGGAAGATAAAGAAGAAAATTTCTTTAAATCCTCAAGGGAATCTAAGTAAGGAAATTCAATTTAGTTTTACTAGAGCATTTAGACATGCTTCTAAATTTCCTCATGTTGAAATCAAAATATTTCAATCGAATGAAAGAAACTAGATTTTTTCTCTCTTGGCTCAAGATGTTAAAAATATATTTTAAGATTAAAGATGTTAAACATCATCAAAAGATGTTATATGTTGAAACTAAGCTTGAAGGTATGATACAAGTATGGTTGAAAAAATAAAGTATGATTATGTTATAAGCAATGGTACTCTAATTAAAGATTGGTTTCTTATGTAATTTATTCTTTAGTAATGATTTGAAAAATATCATCATATATAAGAAGCAATTAAAAGGTTAAAATAAATGAGAAAATATAAAATTAGAAAGGAATATTATATGAATTTTTTCAAAGGTTTCTAGAAAGCTAAATTCCATTAGAATGTATATGAACAAGCTTCAAACTTTCAAGGTGGATTGAAGAAGGAATTCTAGTATGATCTTATCTTCTATGAACCTCAAAACTTGGATGAGGCTTTTGATTTGGCTTTTAAAGCCAAAACAAAACTCCATGGCTACAATAAATGTCCAAAGGCTTCCAAAGGCAAATATGCCAATGCTTTTAAAGATGATAAAGGAGTAAAGGAGAAGAGTTATGGCAACGAAGACTCACATGAGAAGCAAAAGAAGAATAAGCAAGATCTCAAGAATGCCACTTTCAAGAAGGAAAATGATCAAGAAAATAACAATGATTCTAAGGTTCAATGCTTTGATTGTTGAGAATAGGAACAAAAATAATGGGATTATGAGAAACTTAAATCTTCCAAGGCTAAGGAACTTCAAACTTTAAAAAAAATAAAGTCTTTAAATGAAGGTAAACCTCATGTCTCTTTGATTGAAGATATTAATGAAATTAACTATTTTAAAGGAAATGTTAATGTTAATGGCTAGGTATGTCTGTAGTGGTTAATGAATCAACATCTTAATTGATGGTGGTACATTATAGAATTTTATTTCTTTTAAGATAATTAATAGACTTATTTGGAAGAAATTTCCTCATCCTAAGCCCTATAGAGTTTACTAGCTATCTAAAGATCATTTTCAAGAAGTTAAGGAGAGATGTATTTTATTTATAAATATTAATTATTTTAGAGACCAAGTGTAATATGAAATTCTCCCAATGAATAGTGTTGATGTCATACTTAGTAGATGTTGGAATTATGATACCAAGGCTATTTATGATGGTGCAAGGAATATTTGGTTAGTCTATAAGAGAGATGGGATATTCCAATTTATTTCTATGAAATTACATTAATATAAAAAGTCTATTTCTATTAGTGATTCTTTGATTTTAATTAGTGAGAAGGAATATCTCAAAACTCATGAAAATATTGGACATGGTTTTGTTACTATTTCTAGTATTACAACATGTGATGAAGAGTCACAAAATGCACTTCTAGTAGTAGTGCAATCTTTGACATAAGAGTTTGTTGATGTATTTAAAGTAAAATTGAAGGGACTTATACTAATGAGATCCATCTTGCATCAAATTAATCTCATGACTAGAGTAACCATTCTAAATGAGAGAGCTTACTAGATGACTTCACATCAGAGAAAGAGGTTACCTAACTAAATGAATTACTCTCCAATGATTTTACTAAAGAAGCTATTTCTACATGAACCTTTCTACAAAGGATTTGTAGTTCATAGTTAAGTTTCATATGGTGTTGTAAATTTGTGCTTTGATTTTCTAGGTGGGTAATCTTGGCATTCTTTCTTATTCATTTTAATTCATAGGATTTTGTAAACATCTAAAGAGGATTGAATATTATTTTATTTATATAGTTTTTTACGAATTTTGATTAAGATTCAAGTTTTTCTTTGCATGAATAGTATTGTATGGTTTCTTACGCTTTAATTTGTTGTACCTTCTGCTATAGTTTTCATATAAGAATTTTATGAAAATTAAATTACCAACTATTTTAGGATATATGTGTTACTTTTTTAACTAGATTTATATTGCCATTATGTTCATTGTAGCATATGTTCTATTAAATTCTTGCCATTTTGTAAGATTTTAAGTCTTTGAAGTTTTGTGGGTTTTTGATAAGTTTTCTTAGGATTTGGATTCTTTCATTGTACCATCATCTAGTAGCCTCTTTTTCCTTAGTTTTCTAAGTCAATTATGCTTTTTGGACCTTGTTCGCTTTATCCCTAATGTTCCTTGATGACTGTTGAATGTTTTCTAGTTTGTTTTTACTATTTTAACCTCTTTTTCAAAACTTGTATGGTAATCATGAGTTGTGGTATGATTGTCAAAATAGATTACAAGTTGTGGCAGGTCATGGTCATCCACCATGGATCATGGTGGGGTTGTGGTTGATCTTTAGTTATCCTATGCATAATTCAATTTCTGTTGTGTTAAACCTGCAACACCATGTGTCATTGTTTGATTATGGTTTAGTCATGGTGAGTCACCACAAGTCGTGGTAAATTCATGTGATAAAGATCTATCTCAACAAATCTTACAAAAAGACCCATTCCACAACCTTTTATAACTAAATTAGTTTAGAAAATAAAAATCCTAAGAAAATGGAGAAATGTTCCCTTTATTAAATAACTTTTAAAATAGAGAACTACATCAAATATAAGGAGACAAGCTCAACTTAAATCTTTCAAATATCTTAGAGATCATTCATATTTACTTTCAATCCCTCAATTGCTCACACTTGAAGAATAAAGCTCAAGAAATAATACTTATAAGAGCTTTCTTAACCTCATTTAAGTGCCTCACTCTTGCCTTTCACTTAATTGAAGATAACTATTCTAGTATAAGCTCTTCCTTGCACTCTTTTCACTCTCGCTTTTACTAAACGTTGATGTTTGATTCCTCTTTATACTTTTTTTGGTTGACCTTCATCTCTCATAGCATCCAAAAATCCAAATTAATATCATTTGGAATCAACCTATAAAAATATCTCATTACTAGATAAGATATCTTTAATGAGGGAAACATGTATTTTGTGAGTTAACTTAGTTGTAAAGAAATTTTATTCCTTGGAAATACATCTTTGCCAAGAGTAGGCCTTGCATAAAAGATGTATTTTCTTCTAGAGAAGATGTGTTATCTCTAGAGAAGATGTCTTTCTTGTTAGTTTTCTAAACCCAATACACTTAGCTTGAAGCTTGAACAACTAGTACAAACTCTCAACAATCTTGGAACATCATGAATACATTAAGAACATGCCAAAACAAAAAGATAACACAAAAACACACATATGAAACACAAAAAATACAAACATTTGAGGATTGATACTTTGGATTGGATGATGTTCTTATCATATCTTACATCCTTACAAATTCCATTCTTAAAGATCTTTCACAAGCTAGAAGGCACCATGCTCTCATGACTTAAGGCCATCATACTTGCATACCTACCATGACATAATGCATCAAGAAGACAATGAGAATAAGTATTACACTCGATTATAATGATTGAGGTTTTGGTTTTGAGTTCTCTTTATCTTGGAGGCTTGTCCTCATGCCCCATCATACTTCATTTGAGCATTTGCTTGGAATGCCTTAATTGCATCCCCATAATGGCTCAAACCTATAACAAATGAAGAATAACAAAAGATAAAAGGATGAACGTTTCTTAACTTAACATCCTTTCTATCCTTATTTTTTCTTTTCTTCACCTTCTTCTTCTAGATATTTGAAAGTTTCTCACTCAACCTTGATTCACTATAATTATTACCATTACTAAGTTTGCCTTCATGATACTCATCCATTTCATAATTGATAAGTGATAGAAAATTCCAATCCTCAAACATACAAGTCATAAGTGCTCACATGTGACAAGATTGTAATCCATGGATGGAAAATGTAAGTATACTAGTGAGTTGATAATAAGTTCATGATCATTGTCTTTTCACTAAGATTCAGTGAGGTGCAAAACATATGGTTTAGCTCTTAGTGAGGTATATGATTAAATGATGTTGTTGGCTCTTAATTGTGCAAAGTGTAAAAATAGTGAAAATGAATGTAACTTCTATTTTTAAATATAATGAAAATATAAAAATATTTTACCTTATTGAGAATAAGTATCCATTTCTAGTTTCCATACACAACTTGGGCTGATGTAATTGTTACTAAGATTACCAAGTAACTTTACTACTGAGAAAATCAACCAAAGTCACTACTAGGTTACCAAATAATTATACTTTACACTTAAAAGTAGTTGTACTCATTTCATCTTTACTAATGAACATTGGAATATTAAATGGCTCAGGAAATGTATTTGACATATTAAAAGTAAACAACATAGAAAAGTAAATCTATTCTATGTGAGATGTTGTAATGATGAAGAATAATCTTGATCTTTATTGTTGTTTATGAAATATTTCTAGGAATCATCCAATCGAATAAAGATACCATAAAACTATTAATCACCACACTATAGGCATTCACAACTATCTCTAATTTTACAAAAAGAAACTATAAGAATTTTACTTAGTATTCGCTGAAAACTATTTTCAACATAATGATGGGCTCATATTTATAGGAAAGATTTTGGCCCACTAAATCATATCTATGACATCATATATTGGGCTATGATATCAGATCTATGATATTGTAGATATGATATCATTATCCTCAACAAAAAAAAAAAAAATGTTTCATCATATCCTCACAACTAACTAAAAGCTCATCTTTGAGTTCAAATAAAAGGAGGATGGAGTTCAGTACCAACTTATGGGCTTACATGGACTTGAAATCATTACATATATACATAACTAACTTTATTTGTGAATGATGCATCTTTTTTTGATTGGTGTTACAAAATTATCATGTAGCACATGATTGATACATATCAGAAACAAATAAAATGGAATTTAGTATAGCCTTCTCATGATCCTAGTAGTGGTGACTCCTTCATTGGATTTTTTCTTTGTCATATAACTTCTTAAATTAATACTTATTTAGTAATGCTCTTACATTTTCCTCATAAGTTCCAGGATCACCCACTATCCATGGAAATTCAACAATATTTGTAGGTGTTGGTACTTACTAAGGACATGGCAGTTATGGGAATATTTTATTGGCCTTGATGTACCATGCTACAAACTGTGTTCTTTCTATCTTAAAGGCATTGACCATCTTTTATAATTCTTGATAATTAGTAATTCTTTTGAACAAATACATTGCAACATCTTTTTGATCTTAATATCTTCATTTGACTACTTGAAGTTTAGAGTTTATGATGTGGAGTTTTTACTATGCATCCTTTCTCTTTATATACTCTTTTTCATACATGGAATACATAGTATCTAGTTGTTGCTCTAATTTTGTTCTTATTCTACCTGCTATCAACATGGATAAGCTGGCATACTATAGATGTGCTAACCACATGTATTCTATTAAATCTTCTAAAGGTTCTCATTCTTTAGCTTAGCCTAGTGGATAAGTGCAAGACTATGCAAGATGGATTGCCAATTAGGTGTTTACTGTGTAATGAAGCTGATCTTGGTCTTTTTCATTAATCTACTTGTACATGTCCTCTTGATCTTTGAAGTATTCCTATAGTCTTTCATGTTTCTTGGCTTCATTCTATCATGAGTTAATTTTAATAGTTGACTTTTATCTAACTATGTGGATTTCTTCCATTGATAAAATCTTGTTCTTATGGGCTAGTTGTCTCATTTCTAGGTTGACTTTGGTAAATAACTTTCTTAGTTGATAGATACTTTTCTCTAGTATTTTCTTATGGTTTTCAATGTTTATCAATCTTAAAGTTTCTACAACAATCTTCTTCTTCTCTTCTTCTAATGTAGCTATAGTCTTAGCATAAGCGTATGTGTTTAGCATCTACTATTGAAGCATTCCAAATTGCTTTTTTCTTCTCCATCTTCATCTACTTCTACTTATTCATCAATTAATCAATTTGTTGATTTAGAAATTGTGCCAACTGGTCAGGTGCAATGTATCATGTAGTGTCTTATTTGTCAACTCTTAATGCAATTAGGTCTTCTTATAGCCTTTGCACTTTATTTTTTATTTTTTGCATCCTTATTTTTACCATGGTCAACTTTCCTTTTATTAGTTTTGATTACATTGTAGTGATATCACTAGGAATATATAAAATATTTTGCATAACTTGTGCCATTTGTAGTAGTCTTCCTAGTATATATTCATGTTTAGTAGGGAACATAATTTATTTTTTTGATGTTTTGGATAATGCTTGTACATCCTTGGTGATGAATCATGTTTTACATAGGCTCCGATATTAGAGTGGTTGTTATATTAGGTACACGATATCATGGCCCAAGATGTGATATCGGACATGCCATATCGCAAGGTACAGCCAGGCCTATAAATATAGACCTTGGATGCACAATTAGGGGGTAGTTTTTGAAGTCAAGTAGCAAACGTTTTGCAGATTGTTCATTTGAGAGTTAGAATATTTTCCAAGTGCTCATGGTAGAAGGTCTAAGTATAATTAGATCTTTATTCAAGCATTGATGCACTTGAACACACCATTGTGTTGGTAATAAAGATGAGCTCTTTGTTTCATCCTTGTAGTACTTGAGACTTTCTTTCTTTATGCATTTACATATTGTGATTTCCTGTAGTTCTCATTTAATGTTATTCATTAAGCAATTAATTTTCATTAATTAAGAAACTAATTAAAATACACAAGGATGATTGCTTCAAACATATGTGTGACACTTGGTAGCTTAGAAATGGTTAGCATTTGACAACTTAGTAGTGTTTACACGAAGTTCAGGATGTGGCCAAAAAGTGGGTGTGGTTACTTATGTTAGGTTAGATTAGATAATAGTTCACTTAGCATTTAATTACTCTTACTTTCATTATTGTTTTTAGGTGATCAAATTGATAAAACATAAAATGATAAAAATATTATGCCTTAGTCACACTTAACCATACACTTGCATTTCACAAGTGAGATTGGGAAGACAATAAAAAGACAACACGAACTCACCATTTAGCTCTAGCATACTTAGAAATTAAAGTCTATGGAATTTGACCAGATTGCACATGAACACCTGTGATTTGTATAGTTGGGCATAAGGGTACCTCACCCCTCATCATTGGCACCGTTACTGGGGACTTTTGTTCTATGTGCACTATAAAAACTTAGTAACCTTGTTGTTCAAATCCTAAAAGTCAAATGTTACAAAAACAAAAATTATTATTACAATTAAATTAAATCTTAACTGTACACTACATATAGATTCATTAACATAAAATGTCTTCTTCTCATAGGAGTTTATCTTTGGCCAGGGTAGACCAAGTGCCTTAATAATACTAGGTGGTATATGCTCATCCTGATGAGTATGTACCAGACTTCACCTTCATCTTACATCAAGATAACATGCTGCAGTGGTGTGACATGGAAGGCAACATCATGTTGCCACTAGATCATTCTGTTCCAACTTTGCTCTAGCTAATGCTTGTATGACATGGACTTTAGCATCTTCATGAGGAGTATGAGATGTGAGATCCCAATTTAAGGGATTACCATCCCACTAAAGCAAAAAGGTTGAGGTATTGTCATTTGGGGAAACAACATGAGCTTTTGAAGGGCAAGGGGTCAAACACTTTCCATCATCACTTGGCCCATTAGATAGAGGTGAACACTTCTCTAGGGGCTTATCATTTGTTGATACTCCTTTCTTTGACTTTGGTTAAGGGGCCCTTAACTAGAACATGCAATCCACAATTCATAACCTTGGTTTTGGTTGAAATGGTTCCAATGACAAAAATGGATTTGGAGTAAGTCATAACAAGGGGGAAAATGGAAGTCATGATCATGATTGTGGTCGCAATCATCGAAGAGAAGGTGGTAGGGATTGACACAATGCAAGTTGTCCTTCCTCTTTTCCTTCATCATCATCATCTTCTTCATTTGGCTCAGATTGTGGCCACAAAGGGCATGATCATGATGGAAGTGCCTAATGGGACTAAAATAACCAAAGGGACTGTTGGGATAGTCAGAACCAGAGGTGTGATCAATCTAGAGAGACCTACTACCATGAAAGAAGGGTTAGTAGAGAAAATCATAGGTACCATTACTATGGCCTTTATGAATCTCTACTTGCGACTTGGAACATGTTAAACATTGTAGAGGCCATGAAGATTCCAACAAGACATGCAAAGGATAGTAGAATAAAGAGGCTAGACATGAACAACATTCCTCGATTTGAGGAAGGCTACGATGCTAATCCACAAAATCATCTCTAAGCCTTCCAGAATGCATGTGCCTTGTAAAATATTAAGAATGATTAGAAGACGTTGAAAATATTTCCAAGGACACTCATTAAGAAATTAGAAAATTGGTATTGGTCCTTGGAGCTAGAATTAGTCCAACAGTGGAGTATGATATTAGAATTGTTTAATGACAAATATCAAATGTACTCCTAAGTGTCCAATTTGAGGAAGTAGATCCAAGGGTGGAAACAAGGAAACCATGAGCCCTTGGATGTCACTATTAGCTGATACTACTCTTTGTTGCATAAGTGTTCCAGCCATGGATACTCTTAGCTTGATCAACTCCACCATATCATAGACAAGTTGCGGTTTGAAATAAGGAAAATATTTGGTGTCTATGTTCAAGGAAGATTGACAGAGTTAAGTGCCCATCAGATTGAAAAGTTAATTAAGAAGGTAGCTAGGGAGGAGGGAGAATTGAGAACGCGAGAAAGTGTAGAGGAATACAATAGGAACCCTTTTATCTGCAAAAAGGGTATTCGATTTTGTAATAGTAAGGATGAGTGAACAATAGATGAGGTGGCTAATTAGAAAACCTAATCACTCTAGAAATTAAAATCTAAAATTATGGCTAAGGTTAACCAATTATGGGACTCCATAGACAATAATTTTCAAGCTGTTTTCAAAATTACTAAAGAGTCCAAGGAACAAAGTGGTGAGCGTGAGCACCGAAGATGCATGGAAACTAAACATGCCATATCCAAGGGTAAGAATAAGATGAGATGGTTGTAGATAGGAAATTAGATGATGATGGTGGATGTGACATTTTCTAGTACAAACATCCCAAGGGATGCTATCCAATTTTGTTACACTTGCAAGAATTTGGGGTGTATGCCTTACATCCATGACTTGTACAAAGGCAAACACCCAAAAGATTGCCTTATCCACAAGGAAAGTCTCAATAGTTTTACCAACCATAGCAATATTATCCAAGTGGAACTTCACCACAATCCTTTGAATTATACCAATAGTGGAAACAACCACAATCACAGCAGTACCCCTATCGGAAATCAAATCCCTATGGTTATTATGTTCAATAACCTTCATCTCCATGGGACTTCTCTGGTCATGTTGCTACTTACCAACCTCACCACTACACTCTTGAAGAGTACCAATCATCATATGCAAGGAGGGATGCCATCTACTATTGTCATGCTCTTCCTATTCCTATAGATACTCCTTTGCCTCATACATAGCTACCACCTACTCCATCCATGCAGGGTGAATTGCTTGCCCAACCACAATAAAGAAATGCTATGACAGTGGTTAATCTAGAATCTGTTAACCAACCAAGTAAGTTGGAAACATAATCAATGAAAAGATCCTTCTTTGAACCTCGTAGTCCACCAAAGCCCTTAGACACATTAGTGGTTGGTAACCTTGCTCCTCCATCTTTCTCTGCCTCACCTTTATTTGAGTCTACTTCAAATCAAAACCCCTCTTGAATCCATACTGTAATGTTAACCCATGTTGTAGTTAATTGGATTCGATCTGGTAACCTACCCAGGAAGTTAGCTAATCCCAGAAGTCCCTTAGTATATTGAAAAATTACTAGGAATGAGCTTTGTGAAGCTCTTCTTGACTCTGGTTTTATTATTAATCTAATCTCGCATGAGATGTACACTATGTGGAACCTACCTCCCTTGAAGAAGAACAATATTAGGCTAAAGCTGGTAGACCAGTCCATCACTATTTCATTAGGAGTGGTAGAAGACATTGTGACCACCATTTGTGGATGGTCATATCCTACCAACTTCCTTGTAATCAAAGTGGAGAATTGTAAGGGAGACTTTCCAATTATTATGGGAAGGGCATGGTTAAGCACTGTTGATGCCAAAATGGACATTAGAAATTTTTTCTTAGAGATATCTAAAGAAAATGAATTTGGAAAGATAAAGAAGAAGAGGGTTCCATGTATTGCATATAGTGATTCAGGGTGCCATTGTGTGTAGAAGATATGGTCAGTGAAGTGAACTTCTATCTCTACATGCAAGTAGTGTGCACCGGAAGCTGAAATCCAAAGATGTTTATATGCAACAGCCACAAAATAAGAAGGTACTCAGTGGCTGATATCTTATTCTAGCAGTAGTACATTGTGCATGGAACCTACTAAGGGCCTAACGTGTGATTATGTTGCAAGTATGGATGAACTCGAGTAAGTGCATCACTAGCTCTTTGAGGGAGTAAATGATGATATCAATTGGGAAGAGTTGGAGATTCCTTACAATTTCAAACAAGAATCCCTTGAATTAAAGAAACTACCAACCATAAAGAAGTACATGTTCTTAAAAAATGGAAATTTGATCATTATTAATGCTAAACTTGCTATAGGACAAAAGAAGATGTTGATGAATGTTATAGAAAAATGGTCAACAACCTTTGCCTGGTCATATTCTAAGCTCACAAGAATAGATCCAAGAATATGCTAGCAGTAGATATACACTAATCTTGCCATTAAGCCTAAATGATAGTTGCAATGGTGTTTGAATCCCAAATTAAAGTAGGTTATCAAAGAGAAGATTGAGTAACTCCTCAAGGTGGGATTCATCTACCTGATTGTAGATAGTGAGTGGGTTAGCCCACTCATGATCATGCCTAAGAAAGGAGGCAAATGGTGGGTGTGCATTAACTTTTGGCTACTTAATATCACAACTTTCAAAGATCATTTTTTATTTCCTTTTATTGACCAAGTCCTGGACACCATTTTTGAGCACAACTATTACATCTTTCT
The DNA here is from genome assembly GCA_015680685.1 of Gnetum montanum. Lineage (NCBI taxonomy): Eukaryota > Viridiplantae > Streptophyta > Gnetopsida > Gnetales > Gnetaceae > Gnetum > Gnetum montanum. The sequence continues at coordinate 543,293 of MNCI01033808.1, read as the reverse complement.
AGATGGTTATAGTGGCTATAACCAAATTCGGATCACACTATAGGACTAAGCGAAGAGGACTTTCACAAGTCCTTGGGGGAATTTTGCTTATTATCAGATGCCATTCGTTCTATGTAATGTCCTAGCTACATTTCAATGATTAGTCCTTAGCATTTTCCAATAAAAAATTGGTAGTGGGGTAGAAGTCTTCATGGATGAATTTTCTACCTATGGAGCTACATTCGAGCAAGCCCTAAACCATCTTGAATAGGTGTTGAGGAGATGTGTCGAAACAAACCTCCAGCTCAATTGGCAAAAGAGCCATCTTATGGTCTAGGAAGGCATAGTCTTAAGGCACTATATCTCAAAAGTAGGAATCAAGGTGGACCTTAAAAAGATAAGGGTCATCTAAGGAATAACCCATCAACCAAAAATAGTTAAGGAAGTGTAATCATTCCTTGGTCATACTGGCTACTATTGATGCTTCAACAAGAAATTTTCCAAAATTGCCAAGCTGTTGGTTGAATTAACAAAGAAAGATGCACCATTTTTCTAGACCCCTGTAGGTGAAACAACACTTCAACAACTGAACCCTTTCCATGAGCCTAAGCCAACCAACTTAATAGACACCTCGCCATATGGACAACCATGCTCAATCTTTTGGATGTTCTCTTTTCAACTTAGTCATGGGGGAGATGACCATCCATACTAACACTTTACGTGGTTCCTTAGTCGTTTGACTTTCTTGTTTTACACATTTTTGGTTTTACATCTTTTTGTTTTTCATGTTATTGATATTTTCTAAGTTTTTGTTTTACACTATCATTAGTATATTTAATATTTCTTGAATACTCTTTTACTTTCTTCTATATTTTCTTGTGTTTAGGTGTAATTCTCTACTCTTTTTGCTAATAAGGTGCTAGGTATAATGGTAATGTGCTACTTGATGGTGGTTTGTATCATTTGTAATTTGATTATTGATGTTTGGTTTCTGAATTTGAATGTTGTTACTAAAAACCAGGACATGGTTTCTTTTCATGTAATAGATAGTGAGACCACATCATCCACCCATCCACACACTCTATGATTTTCCTTGTTTTGGAAACATGTAGTTTCTTTTTCATTAATACAACCTTAATAAATTTGTGACTTGTGTAGTTTTTAGAATTGGGAAGGAATCAAAGGTTTGGATAGGGTGTGGCTTCAAAGGGATGCAATATTCTTTGTGCTATTCTATTTTCCTATGTGTAGGGATGTTCTCGTGAGCTTCTCATTGTTCCATGTCATTCCACAATAGGAAGTCAAATAAGTCCTTGCATGGTGTGGTCCTCATCAAAAAAAAGAAAAAAAAAGAAAAAAGAAAAAAAAATATCAGGATTCAAAGCATACCCCTTGGAAAAAATAAATGTAAAAACACATGGGTCTTTGCATGGTATGGTTCCCATTCAAAAAAAATATATGAGAATTTCACGCACACCCCTTAGACCAAATAAAATGGCTACAAGCACTAGTTATAGGACTTGTCTTGTCTCCTCTCACTAAGGTTCTTTTTGACTTCCTACTTCTTCTCTAATTTGGAATGGTGGTTGTTTTGTTATAGCATTCTTGTATCTCAGGGGATGGACTAGTCCTAGAATGTTGATGCGAAGTCACTAAAAGTGGTTGGTTTTGATCTAAACTAAGGATGGATCCTACCAAGTCATTTAATCACAAACTTCACAAGGGACTTCTCGTGACCATAATTAGAAACTCCATTCCATTCTCTATCTCACCCATCTATTCTTTTCATGCCTCACATCATTGCCAATTTCATGTTTTGATTCAATGTTTTGGTTTAATGTGTTGGGTTTCTCAATTAGTTACTTCTGGGTTTTTGTACTTAACCTTTTGGAACCAATAATCATCCATGGTACCCATGAACTTGTTGGTTTGAAGTTATGCAAGGGAATAAAAGGCCTATGCTTGCTTTGGGGAGGACCCACTTGCATATTTTTTGGTTTGGTTAAGTTAAGTTCTTTAACCTTAGACATTTTTACAATTGAATTATTTTTATTTTACCCCATTAATGCCATCCAATTGTGTGCATATTCACAAATATTTTTAGTGAATTCTTTCTTTTTATTATTGTGAGCTTCTATACCCTCTTTTTAGTATTCCTTGTGTTAAGCTTTTTCTGAATTTTATGGAATGCTTCTCTTACTTAACCTATTTGTTAGTATTTCCACAAATATTATAAATAAATCAATTTACCACAATCACAACTTAGCTAGATAAAATTATTGATGAGACAAGCTATTCAACCACTATGTGTTACACTTTATATACTAATCCTTGATTTTGTTGTGATTGTAGTGGGAGCATGGACTGGAAGTAGGACTATCTTCACCAAGGAGGATTCAACAATATCACTCATGGGAGATTTTTCATGACCATTGGATCTCTTCTACCCCTCTCTCATTCTTCTATTTCCAAGAGGGGTTGGATGTCCATTGAATCATAGGGTGTTCTTTCCTATTGTCATGAACACTAAACCTTATACATAATTATAATGATGTATGCTCAGACACTTCTGTATTTTTCTATTTCCTCTATGTCACTCTTCATGTTATTCAAGCATTCCATACCTCCTAATATATTTATTAAGCAACTTGTTCCTCTTATTTTGTACTCGAGGACGAGTTTTCATTTAGTTGTGGTGGTATGATGAATCATGTTTTACAAAGGCTTCGATATCAAAGTGGCCATGATATCAGGTACATGATATCATGGCCCAAGATGTGATATTGGACATGCAATATCATAAGGTACTCTCAGGCCTATAAATACAACCCTTGGGAACACATTTCGAGGGTAGTTTTTGAAGTCAAGTAGCGAAACTCTTGTAGTTTTTTCATTTAAGAGTTATAATATTTTCCAAGTGTCCACATTAGGAGGTCTAAGTGTAATCAAATATTTATTTAAGCATTGATGTACCTAAACACACCATTGTGTTCGCAATAAAGACAAGCTCTTTGATTCATCCTTGTAGCACTCGAGACTTTCTTTCTTTATGCATTTACATATTTTGATTTCATGCAATTCTCATTTAATGTTATTCATTTAGTAAATAATTTTGATAAATTAAGCAACTAATTAAAATACATAAGCATGACCCCTTCGAACATACATGTGACACTTGGTAGATCAAAAATGGTTAGTGTTTGACAACCCAGTAGTGTTTACACGAAGTTGAAGGTGTGACCGAAAAGTGGGGATGGTTACTTGTGTTAGGTTAGATTAGATAATAGTTTACTGAGTATTTAATTACTCTCACCTTCATTATTATTTTCAGAAGGCAATCAAATTGATAAAACATAAAATGATAAAAATATTATGCCTCAGTCACACTTAACCATACACTTGCATTTCATAAGTGAGATTGGGAAGACAATGAATGGACACCATGAACTCACTGTTTAGCTCTAGCATACTTGGTAATTAAATTTTATGGAATTCGATCGGATCACTTGTGAATTCCTATGATTCGTATGGTTGGGTGTAGGGATACCTCGCTACTCATCACTTGGTTCCAAGAATATCTACCTTTGGTATAATGAGAATATTGCATAACTCTTTAATATGATTAGTTATTACTTCTACTACTCTTGTTGCATCTTGGTGTTGTATCACCATTATAGTAGATTCTTATTTAATTTCTAACATTACTTGAAATTATACAGTGTTCTTAGAGATCTATTATGACTAATCATCATCCTCTTCTACATGCAAAAATATTTAACCACTGGTAGGTCCTATAGATACCATAGTGTTGCTTGGATTATCTCTTACTTGATACATATTTGAGACTTCCCTACTTCCCTAATTAATTATTTTAGCAATTTGCTATAGGTGACTCATGAAAGGCTTGTAGTTAGGTTGTGCTAATGGAGCACTTAGGCCTACTCATTCTAAAGATAGGGTTGACCCATTAGGTCCTACCAATTCTATCCTTGTGGCTAGAATGTTTTTTGTTGGTGTTGATCTTGCTGTAGTATTAGTGTCTATAGGTTTTTCTACTTGGTCCTTCTTGAATAACACTAGCTTGGAGATTTCTATGTATGAAGCATTGTGAACTTTTTGGAGAATATCATTTATGTAGCTCAAAATTCCTACTTATCTACATAACGTTCTAATAAGACAAGGAAATGGAAAAGTAGGTGTCCTTATCTACTTCTATTGAAACCTCCTTTATATTTTCAGAAACAACAGATGAACCATAGTGGCTTAGAATTTTTTCATTAAGATAGTACTTCCTCTAGTACAATAGCTGAAAATTCTATCAAGTCTTTTGGTTTAAAAAATATGATATGTTAGACCATGTGGAGATTCGGGTGATATTGGCTTTAACATTTGGTATGTTTAGTACTTTGATGATAGCTTCAACTAAACATGGCATTGTCACTCCTTGAGTCTTTATAGTTGTATCACCTTGTTTACCCTACAAAAGTTGTTGAATTATGGCCATAGTGGTGAGGCTTGAAGTTGTTTGTGAATCTCTATTGATGCAAAGTTCATGCCTAGCCCAAAATTAAGTTCCACTATCATAGCGGACATGATGGAATTTTCTTGGATGTCCTATAGACACTCATTAAAGAGTGTGAGGTATTGTCATTGATTTGGAGCTATTGGTGCATCAGATTTTATCTATGTAGACTATCTTGTTGTAAGTGTAGGCTAATGGATTAAGTATGATTGTTCCTCTTGCTTTGCAGGAATATTTTTTTTATGTAGGCCTCTTTTCCCTTAGTTGTAATGAGCCTCCAACTTCAGGTATTCTTTTTGGAAGCATTTACAATTATAAGAATATTTTAAGATTATCTAAAAATTCTAGAAAAATTCCTAATGGTACATAACACTTCATTAGAATTTGGATTTTGATCAACAATATTAAATACAATTAATTTCATTTTAAATTTACATTATAGAGTTCAAAAAATTTATTATTTTAGAAAAATTGCTCTAATAAAATGATCAAATAATTTTAAATTAATTGTAAATAATTTTAGTTTTACAACCCATTATTATCTTTTATTTATTATTTAAAAAGTATTTGAACGATTGATTAGGGAGAAATATTAAGTTTATTGCTCGAGATTAGATTAAAATTTTGTTATTTCTTATGATACTTATTCTTAATCTATATTCCAAACATTAGGAAAAATTTTATTAATTCATAATAACCACATCCAATTCCCTCTCCTATGACTAAGATGATTACTTTGAGAGTAAAAGGATGTAAAAGAAAATCAAATTAGCTGTGCAATGTGGAAGATTGAAGGTTGTTTGATAGAAAAATAGCATAAACTTCCTTTGTGTGAAATGAAGAAAATGAAAATTTTTCTTATGGTCCACAGATATATATAGATTTTTATAAGGATGATATCATAGATGCGACATCATTGATATAATATTGTAGACTTTGTAATATAATATCTACAATATCACCTTTGAAATTTTCAAAATTTTTACAAAATTTAATGGAAAAAATTAATTGAATGAGTGGTTTGGAAGACATGGAGGCAATTAAAAGGGTTCTTTATCATAGATTATTCTTATAATGTGATAATTTAATGTCAATATGATGTTAAGGAAGGTGTTTGGGCAAGCTAATTCAACTAAGGTTTAGAAGATGATTTGCTCAAAGGTTGCTAAATTATGATTGAGTATGAATATGTAGGGAAATAATGGTGATTATTAAAGTATCGAGGAGGTATAAGATGATGTGGAGTTAATCATCAAGTATAAAACACAAGAGTTATACAAATGGCTCCTTCCCAAAGAAGGCTCTTACCCTTATGCCCATGTATAACTACACCTACAAGTGTCCATGGGCATTCAAGAAGTTGAATGTAAATCATACCTATCTTCCAAAACCTACATGTTAGTATTGTCCCAATAAGAAAATAACACTATGTCATACAGAACCATCAAAATTATAATTATATATAATAGTCAACTGAAATGATGGTAGTAAAGATTGCAAAAAATGGGATATGAGGTGTCGTATCATAATCACAATGAATTATTTGTGTAATGAATGGTTACTGGGATCAGTAGCCTATTCATCCAAGATCCAAACTAAGTCCATACCATTTACCAATGACATCACATTGTAGCATCACAAAAATTATAACCATAATATGATCACGACTACAAGAAATATCATTACTTGAACATGAAGAACAAGTAAGTAATTTAGTAACTATGTAGGTTATTTTGAAGGAGATTTGGCCATTTGACAAAGAAGTGTCTTGAGGCATGGGTAATATGTCTTTTTAGCCTTGTAACTAATGTGAGTCCAATAATCATTGATATTTCTAAGAAGTCATCTATCTTAAGGCATGAATAACATGTCTTTCCAATGAAATCCCTAGAAATTTTTATTACATGTATTTATTATGTTATTAGTATGTTAACCTTACTAGAGGACTACCTCCAAGAATGGGTAACATGTCTTTCTAGCAACATGGTAAGAAAACACTTATTTTAGAACACACTTCCATTTCTCATTAGAACTCATGGAAATAGTACAACTTAACAATATAATAAGACTCATATTAGTAGCTTTAGAAAATCCATAAATCTCCTTGATGTCACACCCTTTTTATTTCCTTGTGGTTCTTCAACTTTGCATTTACACATAATAATCACAAGTTTATTTTAGTTTTATTATGATGATAATATCATTACGTCCATGGTAAGAAACTCTTATTATTGAAAATAAGTGAATGGATCATATAGTCTCATTATATATATAATTAGTCCTTTAATGATTTGATAACATATGATGAAGCTATTATTGTTTCAACTACATCTAATTATTTCTTGATACTTTATTAGAAAAATAAACAAAGATACGTACATTAAAAATAATAATATTGTAAAAAGAATTAAAGATATACAAGAATAGAAAAATGTATAAAGAATCTTGTAAATACTAAAGAATGGGAAAAATGTTTTATGGAAAATATGAAAGAATAGAAAATATATTAAAGAATTTAGAAAAATAGGAATAAATTGAAAAAAATGAAAGAAAAATGTAAAAAGATTGATTGGTGCCTATATAAAAGATGACAACCCCCCCATGACTAGTATTTAAGGTAGAAATTTGGAAGATTGAATAGGAAGTGAGTGATTTGGAACACATAGTAGATTCCCTTAGGGATGAAAAGTTATGAAATGATTTTAATTTTTGAATGTTGATGAAAAGTAATTTTTATGGGTTAGTTGGATGATATATTTGCATGTCTCTTGATTGGTATGTGGCATGGACTATATAGGATCCTTCCCATAAAGTTTGAAACTTAGTACTTTGGGTGACATGGTTTGGGTTTTAGTAAAGAACTCTATTTTCATGCCTAATAGAAACTTGTCCAATCCAAGTATCATGTCTATGTTTAGAATACTTCTTATGAATTTCATTACTCATTTGGGCTACTAATAGACTTTAGTCAAAAATATTAAGATTCCTTAATCATTCATTCTAGAATAGATGTATGTCTAAGTCAAGCACATAGGTGGTTGTTAGGATATTTATGTCTACTTGAATTAGCAGGGTAAGTAATTTACCATAAATGATTTCATAGAACTAATATCCTATAGTAAGTTTCCAAGTAGATCAATATGCCCATAGAGCATCAATAAGCTTAGTGTTCAAATCTTTTCTATTTCTACTAATGGTTCTAGTTAATATTGGTGTAATTTCTTTGCTAGTTACTTTAGTTTCACCATTCACTTAGGGATGATAAGGTGTAGTTTATTTGTGATTAACCCCAAGATGTTACATTAACTTTCTAAATGTAGCTCTAGTGCAATGAGTTCTATTTACTGAGATTAACATTCTTAGTACTTCAAACCTATTCACCACAAGTTGTTGAAAGAATTTTGTAGCTATTATGGCTATGCAATCTTTAGCTACAACTACTTCTACCCACTTGGTATAATAATTAACAGTCATAATGATATAGAAATTTTCATTTGACATTGGTGTGATGGGTTCCACAAAATTAATTCCCTAAATATCAAATAGTTTTAATGCTTATATCCATTGTTGTGGCCCTTCATTTTTGGCTTTCAGACTTCCATCCTTTTGACATCTTTCATGAGATTGTGCCAACTAGTATGCATCCTTGAATATGATAGGTGTAAAGTATCCTACCATTAGAAGTTTTAGTGTTGTTCTTCTTCTTTCATAATTATCACTGCATGGTCCTTCATGTGCATCTTGTAGGATTCTTTGTTGATTTTCCTTTGGAATACACCATCATATTAAACCATCTGCAAAAATCTTATAAAGATTTTATTTAATCTTCATATATTATTTTAACTTGTGGAGAAATTTTTGTCTTTTTCTTATCCCATTTAGCATGAAGTTCCTTTGTATTTAAAGAACTCATATAATTAGTAATCCATGACTTTACTATTGATTTCATAACCATTGTTGTCTTTGTAAATAGGTTTTCATTAGGAAACTAATTTGATAATGGCTCTTCATTTTCTTGAAAATCCCATCTTTGTCTTGATAGGTGATTAGCTATAACATTTTTAGTTCCTTTTTGGTCAATCATTGTTATGTCAAATTCTTATGATATAACAAGTCATCTAATTACTCTTTAACTAATTGTTGGTTTATTCATTAAAAATTTGATTGCAATCTAATTAGTATGAATATATTTTAAATACTTGAGCACATAATGTCAAAATTTTTTAACTGCATATACCAAAGTCATAAGCTCTTTTTTCTGTGATGGTATAGTTAAGTTGTGCTATGGTAATGGTTTTACTAGTGTAGTGTATGTAGTATGGTTACTTTTGTTCATCTAACTAGGTCAAAACTACTTGTGATGCATAGTCTAAAGCATCAATCATGATTTAAAAAGATCTAGACCAATCTGAAGCTTTGACGATTGCTATCTCAATTAGTTTCTATTTTAGGCTTTTAAATGCCTTTTAACATTATTTAGACCATTCGAATGATGCATCTATCTTTGTTAGTTTCACAAGAAGTTTTGCAATCTTTGAAAAATTCTCAATAAATATTCTATAATATCCTATATGACCAAGAAGTGATCAAACATTCTTAACTATTTATGGTCTTTTAGTGATATTTTGGATGACTCAAATTTTTTTAGATCTATCTTTTTTTCTTTCTAGGATACCTTGTGTTATAGAACTATGTCATCTTGGACTATTGAATAGCTCTTTTACTAATTGAGCTTTAAATATTTTTCAATACATCATTTCAAAACATCCTCTAGGTGGTCCAAAGCCTGTTTGGAGTTAATTCCATAGGTAGAATCATCCATAAATACCTTAACTCCATGACCAAGCTATTTTTGGAAGATGCTAAGGACAAGTCTTTGGAATATTTTTGAAGTCTTACATAGGCCAAATCACATTTTTCTATATGCAAACATTCCCCATGGGCTAGTGAATGTCTTCTTATCTTGATTTTCTAGTATGATATGAATTTGGGTATATCCACTGTATCCATTTAGAAAATTGTAATACCAATGCTTGCAATAGTATCCTAAATTTGATCAACAAATGATAAAGGAAAATGATCTTTGAAAGTTTCCATATTCAATAGTAAAAAATCTATATAGATCCTTCATTTGACACCCTTTTTGGGAATAATGATCAATGAGATAATTCATTCATTATTTACAATAGGATAGATGATTCCTACCTTTAGTAGCTTTTCTAGTTCTTGTTTGGATTTAAACTATGTTGAGGTTGGTTTCATGGAATAAAAGTTAGATTTGTGTGGATATGATGTTGAAGAATTTGTGAATCAATCCTAGTGATTTTATGATAAGACCATGAGAACATAGTTGGCCATTTTTTTACCAATTCTACTAATCTTCTCTTATATTTCTTGTTAGGATTAACATTTATAATAACCAATATTTTTTATTTAGGAAAGTGTATTCAAGTGCATTTAATAAGGATTTCAGTTTTGGTGGTTCTGATTCATACTTGCATGTATCTCTAATTTTTCTATTCAACATCCTTATCTTGTTGAAACTTATTGTAAAGATGTTGTCTTCATGTCTATTTCATCTTGTCAATTTCTTCTATGTAGGCACTTGTAATCTTTTCAACTAGTTCCATGCATATATTTGATTATGATTCTACTTCATTGGTCAATCATTGGATGACTTCCTACTTGGTGGCTATTGGATATAGATGCTATTATACTCACATATCCTCAACACATCATTTGCATGCTAGGATGGTATCTTGTCTTGTTATCCAAACTTTTTGCACATAATTGCACTAATTATTATTGTATGTGATACATGAAACTTTGCCTTTTTGAATGGTTCTAACTTCATCCTCCTTTTAGATTTTCAAGGATAGGTCTTTAATTCCAAACTTAGCATCCATAGTGCTAAGCCATGTCATTCCCATAATTATAGGAAATTTTCCCTTATTCTTTTTTGCATGGATAATAAAAAAATTAGTAAGATAAGACTAGCCACCTATGGTACTTTCCACCTCTTCCACTTGTGCAAGTGAAAGAACAATAGTTTGATGAACGAGCTCTAGCTAGATATTGCATTTATTTAATAGAGGTAAGTTCTAGGCCTTGTACATGTCCTGATAGATGAGATTCAATGCTAATTTAGAATCTAGTAGATCTTTTCATGACTTGTGTCCTACTATTTGGAAATAGATTAAAGGACTTCTTAGATCTTTTCATTTCTTAGGAAGTGTTCCTTTCTTTATCTAATGTAGATGTGTTTACATAAGCATGAAAGTTTTTAAGTTATTTATAGTTCATACTAGAAGCATGGTTCTATCTTAAGGAATTAGTATAAAATTTGGATTAGATGAGGTTCATATCCTTTTAAAATTTTCTAGACTTGTCTTGAAGAAGGAATGTTTTCTAGATCTTGGTTCACTCATGCTAGTTATGTCCTATTGTGTATTAACTACATTGGTAGCACTTTCTTACTTCAGTTATGTTGGTAGTTCCCCTTGCATTGGTAGTAATGGTACTAGTGGCAAAGGATTGATAACTTGATAAGATGAATCTATTAATAGTTGAGATACATAAGGTTGTGACTCTATGCATGGAGTTGTAGGCCTACAGTACTTGGCTAGATAGTAGGGAGAAAAGAACATGAACAAGTGTATTTTTTACATATATAAGATGTTGTATGTAGTATCCATAGGATCTAGTTGTCAGTATGGATACAACTATCTTGGTGGTGGAATCCCCCACAATAGTGGTTGTTGTCACTACTATTGGTACTACTTTTATGATTAAGGATAGACCCTACTTGGATAGTGTGATTATTGATAGGGCTACTTATAATTACCTTGTGGATAAGATAATCATCTAGGAATTTGTTTTTTTTGGTAAATTTTGGATATAGTATGTATGCCCTAAACTCTTATAAGTGGGCCATAATAGGATAACATCTCTTAGGGTGTTCATACTGGTACATCTTACAATCATTGTTAACTTTAGAAGTTGAGTCTATACCTTCTTTAATTATAGCAATGTTTTTTTTCTTTTATAATTCCCACATCCATTATTTGTTTTCTTCTTATCCCTATCTCTGTTGAATACTTGTTTAATTTTCTCCTCTACTATCTTAAGTGTTGTTGCAAAATTTTCATCCATAAAATATCACATTTTATCTACCTTTATAGCAATGTTGTTCACTGATTTATAAATAGGAAAAATCTTTCATTGGATTACATATTCTAATGTTCTTTTATGTTTTAGATATTCTCATATCTCTTTTCTTGGTAGTGGGGTCTTTGTTGTATTCTTTAGCTAGTTCTCTTTTATGTAATTCCCCTTCTTCCTTAGCTACTTGATTTAATAACCTTTGAATTTGATAAATTGAATCTTTGATAGCCTTCCTTGGGCATATAGTCTAATGGTATCTCTTTTTTGGTTCATTAATCCATCAATGATGCATTACAACTATTTTCTTTGGAAAAAATCCACGGTCAAGGCATCTATGTAATAGTGAATAGTATTTATTCATTATTGTGTCAAGGGATTCATGTGTCCTTTTTTTTCATCCTTAGATTTTTTTTCTTAATTTTAACACTTTGGACTAAGTTTGATAATTTTTCATTAAGGAGCTCTAGCATGGTATCCCATCTTTGGATTGATTCTAGTTTGAAGGATCTATACCAGATTTTTTCTTTCTTTATAAATGTCCTAGAAATCAACTTTAATTTTTTTCAATGATTCTCTATGTTTTGTATAATGCAGACATCATGGAAGGCTTGAAGGTGATGTTATGGATTTACATTATATCCTCCTTGAAACTTTGGAATATTATTCATGTGAAGTCACTTAATATGTTTATCCCTTAAATACCTAGTAGGTATGTACACTGCTTCCTTGATGTTAATCATATCTTGAGTGACCAATGTGGGTTCTTTATAATCTTTAGGTTTGTATGATCGATTGTAGTAATGACTTCTTTTATGCTTTTAATCTTATTTATTTTCATGTTTGATTTTTATCTCTCTATCTTTTTCATCATCATTCCCTTCATTAGGATGTATTCTTCGATCTATGTATCTTTCATGATCCTTTCACCTTTTCTTGTCATGATCCATTGATCTTATTCTATCCTTTTAGATTCTATTGATAAGTTTGATGAAGAGTATGGAGGAGTCAGAGAATGATGTTGTCTACTTCTTTTCTTGTGATTCCTTGATTCATCTCTCCTTAATATGTTAGAGGTTTTAGGCCTTGAATTTTTCCTAAGTCTAGAGTCTACCTCATCTCTTCTAATAATTTTTACAAGAGATGAAAATAAATTTTTCTTTATAGGATCATTGATACATATTACTAATGTTTGAGAATTGGATCTATGAGTCTAGTGAAACTTTTTAGCTTGATATGATTGATCCTCTTGCTTAGCTAGGATGAACATCTATGGCACTCTTTTTCCTTTTTCTTGTTTGTATCTTGCTACCATAATAACATTCCTTCTTGCTTGAGCCTTTGTTGGCTGACATAGCCTAGTCATATTTTTGGTAACTTAATATCCTTCTTGTACATGACTCAGATTTGATCTCAAGAGGGATGCTTTAAGCATCAATGGTGGTGAGTGTTTAGATGCCAAAATAATATTACCTTGTAAGTATCTTCATCTAAATTATTCATCTTAGTAAAAAATGAATGTGAAATCAGGTTTATAAGAATCATCATGAGCATATGATATTCTTATTTACATCATTGCATCTTAATTTTCTTCATTATAGTCTCTATTATGACTTTTGTTAAGATCAATAGCAGGTTGAGACTTCACTTTGGATATGGAAGTCATTTTAGATTGGTTAATGCTTAAACGTGTGTGTAGTTTGAGAAATTATTCTAAGTATGAAAGATAGACTTGGTAATACTTGATACAATGAATTGTGTAAAATTAACTAATTAGCAAACATTGACATATTCCCAATAACAATACCAATGATATGTGATACAAAGTTTCAACAATCAACCATACAAGTTACAAGTGCTCATATGTGACTAGATTATAATTTGTGGATGGGAAATGTAAGTACGCTAGCGAGTTGATACGAAGTTCATGATCATTGTCTTTTCACTTAGAGTTAGTAAGGTGAAAAATGTATTATATAACTCTTAGTGAGGTATATGACTGAATCATCTTGTTGTCTCTTAAGTGTGCTAATTGTAAGCATAGTGAAAATAAACGTAAATTATATCTTTGATTATAATGAAAATATAAAACTATTCTAGCCTATTAGTGATAGGTATTCATTTCTAATTTTTTGTACACATCCTAGGCTAATGTAATTGTTACTAGGATTACCAAGTAACTTTACTATTGAGTGAATTAAGCAAAGTCATTATTAGATTTCTAAAAAATTATACTTTATGCTTGAAACTAGTTGTACGTATTCCACCTTTACTAATGAACATTGAAATGTTAAATAACTTAGAAAATATAAATGACATAGTAAAAGTAAACAATATAGGAAAGTAAATCTATTCTATATGATATGCTACAATGATGAAGAATACTCTTGATCTTTATTGTCATTTATGGATTGTGTCTAGGAATAATTTACTTGAATAAAGATATCTTACAACTATTAATCATGACACTGTGAGTATTTACAACTATCTCTAACTTTATATAAACAAATAGTAAGAATTTTACTAAGTATTGGTAAAAAAATATTTTTGACATAACGGTGGGCTCATATTTATAGGCATGAGCTTAGCACACTATATCATATCTATGACATTATCTTGAATAGCTCATACAAACTTCCATTACTCCTAAAACATTCTAAATACATTGTATACATACCAAAATACAAAGATAATATACATATACAACATATAATATATAAATATTTGAGGATTGATACTTTAGACTAAAATATATACTCATCATTATGGTTGGGTATTCCTTATCATGTTTATCATTCTTCATCATTTTGCAAGCTTTTTGACCAATCCTGGGTTTTGATGAGATCATGTTCTATTATCACAAGTTATGATATATCTTCTGTTTGTCATTTTTACTCTCTCATCATTTATGAAAATTCTAGTCAACTACAAGAATGATTAGATCATGGTCTATCCACCATGAGTTGTGGTTAACTCATGGTGAAGAATTTTCATTGGAGTTTCTAATGGTGGATATTTTGTAAATATCACAAGTCATAGTTAGGTCATGGTTAGCCACCACATGTTGTGGTGAGATTGTGGTGTCTCAATTTTATCATTAATTATCCCTTGTTATCATTGAAAATTAGTTTGATATAGTTTGACATCTTTTAATTTCATTTTAATCACTAGCTAGACCTTGGATACATTGCTAGGTTGATTTCAGTTGGAGTTAATTATTGAATCTTTCAAATTATTTGAACATGTTGGACATTTTTTATGTTCCTCCACCATTAACATTTGGTTTGTCTTATTAGATGCTTATATGATTGTTGGTTGGTAGAAGCTAGTATTAAAGTTGGTATACTCCAATATTAAATCACCTTCTAATACTAAATCTAGATATTATGAAAAAAATTAATTTACTATAAAATAAGAAAATTATCTATCTTAAATTATTGAAAGAGAAGACTACAACATGGTTCAATAACTTGCAAAACATTCAAAACCTCTCCAAAACACTCAAATGATGCAGAGCATGAATATCTACAACCATACAATGGTTTTTCTCAATGAAAGATTGAACTGATAGAGGGACTCTTCCATAATTGGAACTAAGATCTCAATTCACAAGAAAGATTAGAACACATTGACCAACATACACTATAATTGACCTTGGAGCTATAACATCTATGGACTTACTTAATATGCTCTGTCATACTCTTTCCCAATCTAAATCTATGAACTTACATAATACAAGCATGAAACATAGATCATTTTTATTAAAAAAAAATAAGAAAAAAAATCATAGGAAACCTTCCTCAAGTTCAACTTTGAGATCTCACACTATTTCTATCTTTTTTCACCTTCTTCTACTATTTTCTGATTTGGAATGAGAAATTCTAAATGTTTCCTTGGCCATATAGATCATCTATGACCTTCTTAGGTCATTTCTTATTAAAATACAACTTTCATGAGAGATGTCTCTTAAGTGTGGGAGACGTCTCCTTCATAAGTGAGGCATCTCCTTTTGGCCAAGACATCTCATTTGGGAAACATGTTCAAATTTGAAGAGTCTTCTATAGCAATTATGAGACATCTCCTATGAAGACTTTATTCTTGGTAGAGATATCTCTTGCAACTTTTAGAAGATTTCTATGAAGTCTTAGCTCTTAAGAAAGATGTTTTCTTGGCCTTCAAGATGTCTCCATAGGGCTTGAAACTTGTAAAATCCACACATAGGAGTAGAACAAAGGAATCAAAAGAGGTGTGTCTATACCAGCTCTTCCATCATTCAAAAAGGAAACTCATGCAAACAAGGGAGTAGATGTTGAAGTGATCTCCCACTCTTGAAGTTTTATCTCATGGACTTATAGAAATAATTTATGAACTAATCCTACCAATGGATCAAGTGCTCATGCCTCTTAACTATCCAAATGCTATAACCTCTTCTTTTCTTAAATATGATTACCTTCCTCTTCCTTGAATGCTTGGATTGATAAATTTCCCCCTTCAAATTATTGATGCTATCTTGTATGGTCTTCTCATTAAATGATCCATGATAGCATACATGGTCTGAAAAATTAAACACAAAAAACATACCAACATTATTTGGAAAGTTAGTTTCAAGAGAATTATATTTAAGTTTTGCCTTAATTCTAAAAGGAACAATCTTCTTAACTTTCAAATTAGAGAAGTGAATGTATCTTAATTCATTCTTCTTCAACTACATCCAAACAAACTCATCAATAGTAAAATCTAGATTATTTTTATCCTTGTTCCTCTAAATGACTCTCTCTTCAGCCTTCTCAAGTTTTGATTTCACTTGTGCATGAAGATCCCTCATATCATACAAAAATTTAGTACTAAGTTGAGCTTCATCTTTAAAGATCTTTAAAGTATCCATCATCTTTAGAGAAAATTCCATAGTCTAACTAAAATGAGCTTTTTCTAATAGCAACGTGAAAAACATTATTGTATGAAAACTCTGCATGACATAATAAGTTTTCAAAATTGTTTGGCTACCCATCACATGAACACTTCAATATGTTTAAGAAGGATTTATTTACCATTTCTATTTGGTCATTAAATTATGGATGATATGAACTAGAAAAATGAAATTTTCTTCCTAAAAGTTTTCAAAGGAACCTCCAAAAGTGTCTTGTGAATTTAGAGTCTCTATCACTGATAATATTCAAAGGAGTTCCATGAAACTTCAAAACATGCTAGAAAAATAAATTTGTAAGAAGAGAAGCATCACTCATCCTCTTTCATTGAATGAAGTGTGCTATCTTGGAGAACCTATCCAAAATAAAAAAAATTGCATCATTTTCACTTGTGGTTTTTAGAATATTACTTACAAAATCCATAGACACACTTTCCCATGGACCCTTTGGAATTAGCAAAGACAAATAATGTCCATCCACTCCTTTACCCCCTTTGAAATTCTGACAAGTCAATCACTTTTTTACAAATTTTAAAACATTAGTTGCTATAGTAGGTGGAAAAGAGTACTATCCACAAGTTTTAATGTTTTATCCTTGCCCATGTGAAATACCATTATGCTATAATTCTTTTCAAACAAAATATTTTTCCTAAAATCTCAATTAGGAATACATATTTTACATTCTTGAATAATAGTTTATCTTGAATATGATATTTCCTCCACTAGTCTATCCTACCCAATAATGGCTCTTTAAGGCTCTTCCAAAGCTACCGAAAATCAACATCACGTTCATAAAAATCAATAAAATCACCCATAGATTCAATATGAGGTAGGCTAAAACTTACCATATGCATATTGGATAATGCATTAGCCACCACATTAGCTTTCCTAATTTTGTGTTATAACAAAAAAAAAAAATTCCTATAATTGTACAATCCACTTCATATGATTTGCATTCAATTTCTTTTGAGATCTTATAAATTCTAATGCTTTGTGGTCTATCATTAAAGTGAACTATTTGGGCAACAAGTAATGCCTACAATGCTTAATTTTTTGAATAATAGTATACAACTCCTTCTCATATATGCTATATTTTTTCCTTGATTCATTTAATTTTTTTAAAAAGAAGGCAACAACTCTACATTCTTGTGAAAGTACCCCACCAATGGTAAGTCAAGTTGCATCCACCTCCACATGAAAAGGATTCTAAAAATATGAAATTTCAAACACTGGCTCACTGGTGATCTTTGCTTTCAATAAGTCAAAGTTCCCTTGGATTTTATTATTTTGCCTAAAAATTTATTTTTATTTAACAAAGCAAACATAGGCCATGAAATATTACTAAAATTTTTGATGAACTATCTATAAAAGCTTACTAAACCAAGGAATGATCTTACTTGTCCAACATTCCTAAGAGTTG
Source organism: Gnetum montanum (assembly GCA_015680685.1). Classification (NCBI taxonomy): domain Eukaryota; kingdom Viridiplantae; phylum Streptophyta; class Gnetopsida; order Gnetales; family Gnetaceae; genus Gnetum; species Gnetum montanum. The sequence goes on along the minus strand of MNCI01033808.1, from coordinate 525,287 downwards.
GCTAATCACTAATAGCCTTCACCTTAGTAGCTTGCATTTGAATCTAATTTTTAGAAATCACATGCCTCAAATATATGGTGTTCTTCTTAAAGAAATGACTTTTCTTCATTTTGATTAGCAATTTAGCCTCTTCTAACTTAAGACATACCATTCTCAAGTGATCCATGTGCTCTTCCTCATTAGAGCTATATACCAAAATATCGTTAAAAAAGATAATAAAACACTTACTAATCAAGTTCTTCAATATAAGAGGTGCATTCATGAGCCTAAATGACATCACCAACCACTTAAGAAATCCATCAAGTGTCTTGGAAGTTATTTTCCATTCATCAAAAGGCCTAATTCTAATTTGATGATAACCACTTTTTAAATTAATTTTGTGAAAAGTCTTTACATTGGTAAGGAAATCAACACTAACTTGGAATCAATGCACATTCTACATTCATTGCTACCCTTCGTTGGCACTAGTACCACTAGAATTGCACAAGGTAAAATGGATTCTCTCATGAAGTCATTTGCAAGTAACTCCTCTACTTGCCCATTCAATTTTGTCCTCTAAGTTGATGTCATATAGTAAGTTGTATTATTTGGAATGGTTGCATTTTGTACATTTCTCATTACTGTCAATCCATCTAATTCCCCCTTCAACACCTTGGAAAAATTATCCTTCAAGCCTAGCACACCTATATAAAGTTCAACCTACATATAATCATAGTTGGAAGTAACTATTGATATAATAATAAATTCAAAACTAGCCTTATCATATTTCTTAATTATTTCCTCTCTTCTAGAAGGATTCAGAAATATTAAGTAAGCTTTGGTACCTCACTTATTTAGTTGTCATGTGAATCAACTCATGGATTCCATTAGATCTAGCTACTCTCTATACATTTCTTACTTTATCATATTGAGAACTACTATCAAAATTCCAAGGTCTATCAAGAATTACATTAGCACAATCTATTAGGAATACATCAGACTTCATGACATCATGAAAACCTTAAATTTTAAATTTCAAGATACATTTTTTCGTTACCTCTTAGAAAAAAATTTCTAAACAACCAATGTACTTTATAAGGTCTAGGATGAGGATTAACTACCAAACCTAATCTAGAAACTACCCTAGAAGAAATAACATTTTCATGGACTTCCTCATCAATCAACACATGAATCCTTGCCCCACTAGGCAAACATTTATCCCTAATTTGAAAGAAAATTTTTCTAATAGGATGGTTTCCTCTATTCACATTCCCTATGGATGTATAAGAATTTAATTTAGAAGCTTCCTAACCCTTGGGAGCATTAGGATTACCTCTCTAAAGAGCTTAGGTTGATGTCTTATCTAGCTCCATGATTTGTACATCTTTACCCATGGCTATCTTATGAAGTGGACATTTACATTATTTGTATCCCCATTCTTCATATTTGAAGTATGGAATCTTGGATGAGTTATTGCTTTAACCCTTATCTTCTTTAACTTGGATCTTCTTAGCTTTTTCCTTCATATATTCCTTTTCTATCTTCCTATCATGGTTATCATCCCTATATCTAGATTTGAGCTTAGATCGCTTTTCAAATTTGGATCCCTTCTCCTTCTTCTTTAAAGTTTGTTTGGTCATGTTTTTGAATCCACTTAATCTCTTTTTTAGCCTTGAGTGCTAAATCACTAGTCTTATCAAGAGTTTATAAATATAACTCATACTAATATGTCATTTGAGATCTCCTAAAAATATTAAAGCCTGTTCATAATCCTCCTAGTTCATTTTAACTTGATGGATAGTTTTTTGGAACCCTTGTGATCTTGCCTTAGGAATTTCAACTTCAGATTGGTCTCTTGTCTTTGATGAGACTATTTAAATTTTGTTTTCAACCTATATTTTATTAGATTTCAATCTCTAATTGGTTGACTATTTTATCTTTTAGAACTCTAGGGCTCTTTTTCCCACCAAGTAGAAGCTACAAATTCTAATTTGGATTCAACAATAGATACCCTTAAGTTATTTGGTACCTCTTCAAACTCAAAGTGCTTTTCTTGCACTTTTAGCCAACTTGAAAAAGCATTTGTGCCATCTACATCATTAAAATTGTTCAACTCCATGTACATAAATCTTGTAGCATTTCTAAATGCTCTTACAAGTCTTTATTCATCTTAATTATCAAGCTTACCTAGAGAAGAAGTAGTTAACATAGTTGGAACCCTTGGAATTATCATCTAAGGAATAGGATTACCTTCTATTGGAATCCTTAGTTGATGGGTTTCTACACTATCATAGCTAGAATGTCCTTCCTTATTATTTGCTTTATCTCCACTAGGTTGTGAAACTTCTTCATTTGAACATGCATGTTGATCGTCTATGCATGTCTTAATATGGCTAGGAGTGATGTTTCCATCTATCTTTATACTAATTTCATCCAACCTAGTAACCATCAATTGGAAGGTAAACCTCATGCTCTTCATGTATCTATTTAGGGCTTGCACCTATTTCTTCTTAGGTACCATTTGAAATTAATAAAATCCTTTAGAAAATCCAAGTAATAATACTAAAAAATCTTTGATACCAATAATTATGCTAGAGTAGGTTGACTCAAATATTAAATCAACTTTCAATACTAAATCTAGATATAATGAAAAAAGATAATTAATTTGGTAAAAAAAAAATAAAAATAGCCATCTTCAATTTTTTAAAGAGAAGTTTATAATAGTATTCCACAAGCCACAAAACATCAAAATCTTTCTAAAATAGTCAAACAATGTTGCAAATTGTAAGGCTTTAGAACCACATAATGGTTACTCTCAATGTAAGACACAATCGATAGAGAAACTCTACCACAACTAGAACTAAGATATTAATTCATAAGAAAGACTATAACACACTAGTCAACACATAACATAATTGATACTGGAGCTATAAAACCTATGTACTCATTTAGTGTGCTCTTCACATTCTTTCTCAAAATAAACATATGAACTTACATGAAATCTCATCTCTCTATATCTCTACATGGTACAAGCATGAAACAAAACCTATTTTTATTATAAAAATAAAAACAAACCATAGGAAACCTTCCTCAAGGTCAAATAGGAATTCCAGTGATATTTTGATCTTTCTTCACCTTCTTCCACTATTTTTCAAACTAAAACATGCAATTCCAAAAGTTTTCCCCACCTTATGGATTATCTCTGACCTTCTTGGGTCTTCTTATGTTAAAAGCCACCTTTCAAGAGAGATTTCTCTTAAGTATGGGAGATGTCTCCTTTATGGGTGAGACATCTCCTCTTAGCTGAGAAGTCTTAGTAGTTTGGGAGATGTATCCTCCAAGATGTCTTCACTTTGGAGAGATGTATTCATAATTCTAAGATGTCTCTTGTGAAGGATCTATTCATGGTAGAGATGTCTTCTGCATCTTGGAAACATCTCCTATGAAGTTCTAGATCTTGAACAAGACATATCCTTAACCTTCAAGATATCTCCATAGGACCCAAAACCTAAAAAATACACATGTAGGGGTAGAACAAGGGAATTGAAAAAAGTGTTCCTACACCAAGGGATGGATTCCTTGGAAATGTTTGATATTTGATCTTCTTTAGGATGCATTAGTATGGATATGATTGCAGGTTCCATCCTACGTGAAAAAGTGATTCATGCCTCATTAGTCCTTATTCAATTTCCTATAACATTATAGGCGAGTCATATGTGACATCTCTAGCATAAGTAGTTTGGTTTAAGACTGATAATAAATCCATGTACATGGTAGTTTGATGTTTGATTTGGAAATTTGAAAAATTAAACATGACAAAAATTGATACATTTAAAACTATTTGTGATGCATGTTAGTCTCATTACATGTAGGTTGATGAGTATGGTGGAAAATTTAGTTTGGCTAAATTTGTTGATGCTTTAATCGATGCAATGTATGCTCTTGAATGTTTGGATTGTTTGTGCATACAAACATGTTTTGAAAGCTAGTATCGATTATTTATCCACCATGAGACTAATGTGGATATCAAATAGATCAAAGTAACATCTCTTCATTAATGGGATCTTTCCCTAGAATTTTGGCATGTTTGGGAATGTTTTAGGGTCATTCTGATGGCTTTAGGATGTTCTGGGGGCTATGGGGACTTGTTTGGAGGTGTCTTGATGTTCCAGGCCTCAAAAAAGCATCTTTAACTTTGACCCTGATAGGATAGACATCTACACTAATAGTTAGATGTCTTCACTACATATTATATGTCTACTACACCTCAAAGACATCTACTTTGATAACTTCTGCACTTGGGAGAAATGTCTCCTATTTTCCCAAGATGTTTACTCTGAGACCTTTGCACTTAGGAAAGATGTCTCCTATTTCTCAAAGATGTCTCCTTCAAGTTTTTATAGATACTAACTTGAATGATTAATTGAAGGGAAGATGAAGAGATAAGGGATAAAAGGTATAAATAGATCTTGTTAGCCTTCAATTTAATCAAGAGAGTTAAAAAAAGTCTAGAGAGAGAAAGATAGAGTGTAGGGAGTTGAGAGAAGAGTAGAGAGAGAGATAGAGTCTTGGCATGATGCCTTGATCATCATCCATGCGAGTGTGTGTTTCCTTTGACTAAGTATGTGAGAGTTGGGTTGAATCTCTTATCTGTGCTTGGGAGTGTGTGTTTCCTTTTAGCTGTAATTTCTTCATTTAAGCACAAATAAAGCTTTCCTTTTCTTCTCTTGTTTATATTTGTTGTTTTTGTGACATTGAGAGAACTTGGATTGTAGAATCCATGGGAGCTCCTCATTAGATTAGTATCAGAGAAACTTGGAATTGAAGAAAATTTCATTCAAGTGGATAATTCTAATCTCAATTGCAAAGAATCACTCCAAATTCTCAAGCTTCTCTCTTGTTACTTGTTCTAATCTTCCTAGGATTTTAATATTCCCCTTTGATTTCTAAGTTTGTCATATCTTTCAAGCATTAGAAGATAATTGTGGAATTGAACATCCATTGGATTTTAATAGCTATGGTTTGAAGATCTTATGTTCATTGCTCTTCATATCTAATAATTTCTTATCTCATTCCTTGTGAAAATCTTGAAAGTTTCACCTTTCCTTGTAGAATTTTGTGAAAATTGCCTTTTAGATTAATTTTCACCATGCCTCCAAAGAAGAAGATAGTTCAAGATTTTTCAAGAGACATGGATGATATGAGAAATGCTCTCAAGCTCATTTCTAAAAACTTTGAAAAGCTTGAAGAGAATAAAGAACCCACTTCTTCATCAAAAGCATCCAAGCAAGGGTACAAGTCATGAAATTCTTTACCAAGACCTTCTTCAAGACATTCCTCAATGTCATCCATTGAAGATGGTATTCCTTTTGTAGATGAATATTTTGGAGAAGGAGAAACTCAAGATGATGTTTTTCTTCATGCTCCTAGGTTTGAGAATAAGTCTCAAGGCTTCCATTTTCCTAGGAAAAGGAAAAAGAAACTTTCTTCTAAGCCTCAAAGGAAGCAAGGTGAAGGAATTGAAGTCACTCTTGCAAAATATTTTATACATGCTTCAAGGATGCCTCATGTTGAAGTTAAATACTTTAATGGAATGAAGGGAATTTAAGCTTTTCTCTCTTGGTTAAAAATGATTAAAAAGTACATTGAACTTGAAGATGTGGAAAATCATCAAAAGGTGCCTTTTGCTAAAACCAAATTGGAATGCATAACACTTATATGATGGGAGAAGAAATGTTCTTGTTACAAGGTGAAAAATAGTAATCCTATCAAGGATTGGTCTTTAATGCAGTTCATGCTGAAGCAAAAATTCGAAAAGACTCATCATAGACAAGAGGCCATCCAAAAATTAAAGTACCTAAGGTAAGATGATAAGAGTGTGAAGGACTACTACATGGGATTTTGTAAGTCTTTCCAGGTTGCAAAATTTCATTGGTATGATTATGAATAAGTATCTAACTTTCAAGGAGGACTTAAAAGGATGTATCAATAAGAGCTAACATTCTATGGGACCCAAACATTGGATGAGGCTTTTGAATTGGCTCTTAAGACTGAGAAGAAACTTCAAGGCTATGCTAAAAGTCCTAAATCTTCTAAGGGTAAGAACTCAAAAGCTTTTGAAAGTGAGAAACAAGTCAAGGAGAATGGAATGCCAAATAAGACACTAATAAGAAGCAAGAGAAGTCCAAGGAGGGCCAAGATTCCAAGAACGACTACTCCAACAAAGGAAAGAATCATGAAAATGATTATGCCTCCAACTTTAAATGCTTCAAATGTGATGAAAAGAGACATAAACAATGGGAGTGTAATAAGCCAAAGGTTTCCAAGAGAAAGGAACTCTAAATCTTAGAAAAGGAAGAATTCCCCAATGAAGGTAGACCTCGTAATTGAAGATGCTATGGAAATTCATTCTTGCATTTTTATGGAAATGTAAATGTTAATCAAGAAAATGAAGAAGATGTAAGAGATGATGAAGTAGAGATCAATAGAAAAAGAGTTCTCAAGTATCTTGTGTTGAGCAAATGAGTACTCAATACTCCAAGGTTTCAAGGAATAAGACTAAGGACTTCATCAAAGGAACCAAAAGATTTTCAAAGTTCAAGATGGTATATGTTGCTGATCAAGAAGAGTACCTATCTCATAAGTCATGGGAGGTGAAGGATCAAAGGCAAAAGGTGGTAAGATCAAGGAACTTCTTCAATGTAAGGTCCCATCCCTTGTTAAGGGTAGACACAAATCATAAGAATGTAATTAACCTTCAAATGAAGAGATACCTCAGTATGAGGAGTCATGATTGTTCATGTATCCCTTGGGAATGAGTTTAACCTATGCTATTTGAGGTTGGGTTTAGAGGTCATGCCATAATGGAGTTTTAGAGCCTAGAAAGGAACAAGTGATAAGAGTTAGGTGAAGTGAGACAAGAAGGGACTAATCACCCCTTTGGCTAGATAGACTAACCATGCTGGCGGTGCTAGATTGCTTCTAAGGCTTAAGTGACATGGGAAGATAATCCAAAGGGCATTACAATCCTACCTCTTATTAATAGAATTTTTTAGTTTTCTTTCCTATTATGAGCACTTGTTATTCATTTACTAGTTAATTCATTTATTAAGTTCTTTATAATGTTTCCATTATAATGCTTATGAATGCGATGGATTAAATGATGAATGAACATGCTTTTACGATATCTAGAAATGGGATATTGCATTTGGTATTGGAGAAAATCATGATTTAGGAGCCAAAGTGAAAGAAAAATATTATTTAATTTATTATTATTGTAAAATAGAAGTATATTCAAGAAGAATATATGTAAAGGAAGAAAAGAAGAAGTGAAACACAAGAAATAGGAAAGATATGGAATAAAAAGGGAAGATGTGTAATAAAAGAAATAAGGAAAGTGATCATTTGTTATGATCGAACGAGTCAAGGAGATCTATCAATATCTTTAATTGTGCTTCCCATTCTTCATTAGTGGCATTCCTTTTGTTGAGCACCATCTTGCATCCCACCAATCCATCACACAATTGCTTGATGTAATTACTGGCACTCACTATGGTCATGAATTCCTCCTTTCTCTTGAATTTGATTTTCAACATCTCCATATGAATTAATCAATTTTCCATATCTTTTTTTCATTCCTTCTCTTTCCCCTACACAAAAATAATATTAAATTTATGAGTTATGAATGGAAAAAAATAGAAGATTAAATAGAAAGGAAGAAAAAGGAAAGAGAAAAGAACAAGAACTACTCACTTGAAGTTAATCATTAGCAATTTTAAGAAATCATTTGTGACATTGTAGATGGCAAGCTAGGCATGTAGCACTCTCCAATTCTCCAAAAATTTGCTCCAAATCTTTGAAAACTTCTAGAGCATCCTCGAGAATTGTATGGAAAGATGATGGAAGTCCAACCTATACTAATTCATAATCTTCTTAGAACTTGTATGAATGGGACTCCTATAGGTGGTAAACATTCTCATGAGTAGAATAAGGTTTTTTATTGGAAATTTGTTGGCTAAGATGCTACAGTAGCACAAGTCCTTCTTTGGCAACCACCACTATTTTTTGCATCAAATAAAGAAAACCCAAGATAGAAAAAGAAGGAAATACTAAAACAGATCTAGGAGTTAGTATTGGCACCACTTGTGGAAAGGAACTTGGCATCACTAGAATCGATAACACATGTAGTGATTTAGATGGAGGAAGTGGAGATGAAAAAATGAAAGTTTGTTTAGAATTGGTTCCTACATCATCTCTTTCTATTTTTTGGATAAATACCTATGACCCAGAGACATTTGTGACACAAATAGGATCAACATCATACAAGAAGAGGAAAAAGGAAGTATTTAAGTCTTAAGATAATTATAAGTTACCTTTAGTTCTTTTCCTTTATCCTATCTTGTTGAGCTTATTGTTGGATTTTTCGTTTTATAACTAATGGGATACTAGAACTATGCCTAGTACATTGCTTCTATAAAAAGAAATTTAATGGGAAAGAAAATAAGGAAATAAACTAGGCTAATATATATATTTATATATATATATATACCTTGTAGTTGGTAAGTGTGATTTGTTCTTGTGGTTGAACCCTTCTAAAGCTTGAAGTACCTTGAACAGATGAAGTACCTTAAACATTTTTAGTTTGAGCAACCCTAGCCTAGGCACTCTGGATCAGTTCATTTTGCATCCTAGATTACACTATCAATAAATACATGAAGAAACATAAGAAACAATAAAAGTATAAAATAAATAAACATATAAAGTACCTCACTACTTCATTCTTAATTTCTGACCTACTACAAAACCAATTGATCCTCTTGCTATCCTTGATCTTATTCTTTATAACTCTATCCTCTTCATGAAATTCAAGGCATAAATGAGGGTTGTAACAACTAAAAAGTCTAGTGATAGGGTCATAGCTTAGCATTAAACACATGATCAAGGATACATAATGTATGATATAAAGATTGAGGATTTTGTTTGGTAGCAACAACATCATTCATGGCATTGTATAAGGTAAAAAAACAAGATATGAACCAATCATAAACTCTACCATTTTTAGCATCATGAAGTACATAAACAGAGTAGGCACTAGCAAAGGCTTGGTATTGATGCCATAAGACCTTGCTATCAATTAATTGACATAATTCAAAATGAATTTCATTGATAAAATCACCATAAAGAAATTGGATTTTATGGATAGCAGAATCACAAACATCAATGGATAATTCATTTTGGCAAAATGATTTAAACTTAGGAGAAAAAACTAAGGGAAGTAAAGGATCCTCTTCATGGTAAAAATCAAAAGCTATCCAAATTTCAGCAATGGTAATTGTTAGTGCTCCAAAAACTAATTGTGAAATGGAACTTTCATTTTTATTGTATTGATTACACCATTCAACTATTAAACTTTTGCAATGTGTTGCCTTGAGAACATGGAAGATTATTAATTGAAATAATTATGAAGTAGTAAGATATTGAAAATATTCCTTTCCAAGTAAATTATGCACACAATTTGAAGTTGTAATTGCATTATTTTGCTACAAAAGAATGGATACATAGCTACTTGAAGAAGTTTGAGCTTGAGATGGAGCCAGAGTAGAAGCTTGAATGGGATGCTTTGGGTCCATGATGCTAATGGTTAAAATCATTTGTGTTGCTAGTAGAAATATTCAAGCTTCTCCACTGATGAATCCTTAAATCTTCTATTGATATTAAGCTAGGAAAAATCCTCTTCTCCTCATATTTATAAAAGAACAACAAGAATATTAGTAGGAGTAAAGAGGAAGTATCAACTTAAGTTAATTTATGATTTAATAGAGATAAAACTTAATTTTTATGATTTTGTGATCTTTAGGTTCACCAAAACAATGTTATCTCTAGATCAAAATGTAGTACTCTCCAAGATGATTCCAATGGTACTCATTTCATCAAAATCAAGTTTATGGTTTGGGAGATATGGCATTTCTTAGGTTACATATAGTTGAAATTAAAAAAATGTGTTTTTTATAAAAAAAATTTAAAAAAATTGGTAAGCTAGAGGTCATGGTTTTGACCTTGACCCAAAAATCATTTTTAATTTAAAATAAAAAAAGCATAAAAAACCCTTTGGTTGGGCTGCGACTAGCCCTACTGCTAGTTGTGTTAATGTAGGGTCCATAGGCCTAGCTGGCCAGTGATCAATGGTAGCTAGGCCTACCACACAACATCATGGCTAGCTTGAAAGGCTGTAACAATTCCACAGGCCACAACAAGGGTGGACACAATGCATCCAATGGCCTACTCTAGCTGACTTCACTAGCATACTACCACTCTCTACCATTGTTGTGCCGCACTTTGCTGCCCTCGTGTTGCACCTTGTCGCCTAGTCACTTTAATCACTGCCTCGCCACCTCTTACCATCACCTACTACTCTACCACTTAGTGCCATAGATTATAGGCACCCTAGAACCTAATTAAAAGAACCCTTGGTACCTATGGCATCACTGATAATGGTCTATTTTGGTGTCCTTGTGTGTTGAAAATCTTGCTGTATCACATGGGCCATGTAGTGCCTATGAAGGCCCTAATGAGGGCTACATAGGCTCTTGTGAGGGTTGCGTAGGTTGCATTTGGGACCAAATTTTCTCCTCTAATGGTCATGAAGGCCCTAAAAAGGGGTATGCTAGCCCTAATATGGGTTGTGCAAGGCCTAAGGAGGGCTGCATAGTGCCTAGCATCATTGCACAACATAGTCCCTTACTTGGATGACCACATCCATAGTACCTTACCCATTGACGGTTGCCTCTATTACCACCACTAACATTTGTTTCTATTATTATGTCACTACCTTCATCTATGTTGGTTGCCTCACCATAGGCTCTATCCAATAGCTATCCCTAGCTCTAGTGATGAAAAATCTGAAAATCTTCAGCAATTGCTGTAAATTTTGAAATGTTCATCAATTGACAAGAAATTCAAAATTCTCGTCATCAATGCATTTATTTAAATAAAAAACATGAGAAAATAATTTTCAATATATGAAAATTCCATAATTAAGTGTGCTTGTCCTAGAGTAGAACTAGGATGGGTGACTTCTTGCAAAGTCTCAAAAATCATTTAAATTTTTTGCAAAGTTAAAATGACCATAACTTTTAAATCTATAGCCTATTTTCAACTAAATGAAAACTAATTATAATAGAATTGAATCTTCTATATGCAATTGAATGATTAAATTTAGCCTTTAAACTACATAAAATTACCTTTTAATCTATTAATTAAGATCCAAAAATAATTAGAATTCGATGGTCATGTAGGAATTCATGATAGTTTCAACCTCTTCTACAATCAAATAACTATTTTGAGACCCATAAAAAGGGCCATAGAGGCAAATTATTACTAACATAGCTAATTTCTTCAACATACTATTGTACAAAACTTGAAGAATACATTCAAGAGTGATGGAGGTCCTTGGCAATGACTAGATGAATGCCCTTGATGAGATCAAGGGTGTTCAGGAAGAGGTTCATTAGTGTAATTAAGGGTTTGAGACAAAGATGCAAAACATGTCTAAAGAAATTAGGAAATTTTCCAAAATTTTAAAGGATAAATGCTTAGACATGCAAGGAAAGATAGATTCCTTTGTAGACTCCATCAAGTAATTAACTAACCATGTCACTTAGCCCTCAAATCTTAGCCATGTTCCACTTAGATATCAACATTAAGATCAAGATGAACTTCCTTCTAGAGATCCATACCAAAACCAACCCTCACCTACTGATCACCAGGATATTGATATTCCCTCTTCAAGCAATAGAGTAGAAACTAAAAGTGAGGGATATGAGAACTAGCTTAATCCAACTAGAAAGTTGCTGACACAAGTTCATGCCAATAAAGTACAATTAGATCATTATGATAGAGTCATTGGATCTAGTGCCAAGGTGAAGAATTATCTTGAGACAATGAAAAACTACTTTAATGTGTTAAATTTTCCAAGCCAAGAATGTTTAGAAGTTGTCTCCTTGTATTTAAGAGGACTTGTGGCAACATGGTGGAATGTTCTAAGATCTAAATGTTTGATTACAAATTCGTTTAATTTTTGTTGATATTTAAAATTTTTTTTTATCTACTTCTTTTCTCAAAGAGTAAAAAATAAGATTTGATTCCTTAGGATTGGAAGATGATTTATAGAAGATACTACAAGGAGTTTTGTGATCTCTCTTGGTATGTAAGCCACCGGGAGGAGGGTGAATTAGCTTCAATGCTCATTGGTGGATTACATGCATAACTATGTCCCCAAAAATGAGCACATAATCCTCAAATAGTTGGGAAATCATATAGAATTGTTAAGGATTATGAAGAATCTAATCAAGTACAAACAACGTTTTGACAAAAAACTCTTCAATAAGCAATGGTAGAAGAAGCAATAATCAAAAGAGCTTGATTAGGATCAAGATGTTTTGTTTATGGTGAAGATAATTTCAAACAAGACTGTCCAAAGTTGTGAAAAAAAGTAGCAAGGATTAATCAAGTCAGGAATTAAAAATCGAATCCAAACATGAACAAAGGAAAAATCCCAACCACCACCATAACCATGAAGAAGATATCTACATCAACTAAATCAAGTTTGTGTAAATTTCGATGTGCTTTACTGATTTTTGAAGGTTCAATTGAAGGTAAAAGGATTTAATTTTTGATTGATAGTAGTGCTAGTGATAACTTTATTTCTCCAAAGTTAATTAATTTATTAAAATTAAATTTACCTTCTAAGAAAATTATTAAGATAGAACTTCTAGATGGAATGACCATGAGCAAGCATACAAGGTACAGAGAAATTACCTTTACTTTGCAAGACATGTCTTTCATTGTTAAATTCTTTGAATTTGAACTAGGTGATGTTGATGCAATTTTAGGAATGTCTTTCTTGTAAAAATTTGATATTACTATCCACTTTTAAACTTGTATTTTAAAAATTCCAACCATTGAAAAAGTTAGGGTTCTAAGGGGTGTAGGAACAACAAAGAACATTCACACGATAACCATTATGCAAGCCAAAAGATTTGTGAAATAGGATGCTATGATGTTGGTTGTCAAAGTAACTCAACCTCAAAAATCTTTAGTATTGAGATTCCAAAAGAACTTGAGGAATATAAAGATTTAGTATTTGATGAAACTAAAGAACTGCCTCCAAAAAGAATTGTTGAGCATGCTATTGATATTTTTCTTGGTACACAACCTATTTCAAAAGCCCCTTATATATTTTCCATTTATAAATTAAGAGCATTGAAAGTACAATTAGATAAATTATTGGAAGAAGGGAAAATTTGACCTAGCATATCACCTTGGGGTGCATCAGTCTTATTCGTTAAAAGGAAAGATGGTACGTTAAGGTTATACATCGATTATAGGGCATTGAACAAAGAGAAAATTAGAAATATTTATCCTTTGCCTAGAAATGATGACTTATTTGATCAACTTATAAGTGCATGTTATTTTTCAAATATTGCTTTAAAATCAAGCTATTACCAAATAAGAATTAAGGAGAAAGTCATTGAGAAAACTAATTTTAGAATTAGGTATAGATTATATGAATTTTTTTTATGGCATTTGGATTAACTAATGCACCTCAAATATTCATGGAATTAATGAATAATATTTTTCATGAATATCTTAATAATTTTATTATATTATTTATGGATGATATAATTTTTTATTGTAAGTCAAGATAGAAACATGTTAAACATTTGAAAATTACAATGGAAATTCTTAAAGAGCATTAGTTAAAAGAAAAATTAAGTAAATATGAACTCTTTAAAGAAGAAGTATTTTACTTGGACAATATAGTTTCTAAGAAAGGATTTCAAGTAGATCCAAAAAAAGTTAATATAATTTGGGACCAACATGAATTAAAAAATGCTATAGTGGTTCATAGTTTTTTTGGGCTTAGTAGGTTTTTATTGACATTTCATTAAATATTATTCTACTTTAGTAGTCCCCTTGATTAACCTTTTGTAGGAAGAGCGTGTGTTCAAGTTTGATGAAAAATGTAGTAAAGCTTCCTTAGATTAAAGATGCTACTCATAACAACACCTATTCTAAGAATTTAGAATGAAAAATTACCATTTGAAGTATTCATAGATGCCTATGGAATAGGAATTGGTGCAGTTCTTTTAGAAGAAGATAAAGTGGTATGTTATGAATCTCATAAATTATGAGGAGTTGAGGTAAATTACTCAAGCCATGATATAGAATTACTAGAAATTATTCATGCTTTGAAAGATTGGAGAGATTATCTTTGTAGAAAAAGGTTTGTACAAAAAAAATCATAAAAGTTTAGAATATTTATAGAGACAATCTATTTTGAGTAGTCCTCAATGACAATGGATAGAATTATTGGTTGAATATGATTTTAAAATCAAATATCATCTGGGTAAAAAAATGTGATAGCCAATTCTCTTATTTGAATGTGGAACTTGATGATAGATGTGGTAACGATCTCTATGGAAGAAGAAATTAAGGAAGAGATAAAAGAAGATCCATATTTTAAGAATATTTTAATCAATAATTTCTCTAAGCCTTGATATCAGCTTGCCCCTAATAGTGTATTGATGAAAGAACAAAGAGTGTGCATACCAAAAGAAAATTGGAGACTAAAGTTGTTGTGCAAAGCACATGAAGTAACGTATGTAGGACAACCAGGTTATATTAAGACTTATATGATGTTACATAAATCTTATTTCTAGTGTGGAATGAAGAATTATGTGTCATTGTACATTAAAAACTATCCAACATGTCAAAGAATAAAAGCTAAACAAAGGAAGTCTAATGGACTATTACAGTCTTTGAAAGTCCCAACCTGGAAATGAAAAGATGTTACCATGGATTTCATTGTAGGATTGCAAATAACCAAAAAGGGAAATGACTCAATTTTGTTATTGGTTGATCATTTATCAAAGATGGCACATTTTATAGCTTTAAAATCTACAATCACAATTGAAGAAGTAGCCCGAAATTTCTTAAAAGTATTTCAATTGCATGGATGTTCGAAATTGATCACCTTGAGGCAAGACCCCAAGTTCATATCCTAATTCTAGAAAAATTTCTTCAAAGAGCATGAAAACCAATTGAAATTTAGCATAGCTTACCACCTAGAGATTGATGGGCAAACTGAATGTGTGAATAGAATATTAGAAGATATTCTACAAAGCTATGTTGGAAGTAGACAAAAAACGTGGGAGAATTATTTGCACTTGGTAGAATTTGCCTATAACAACAATTATCAAAGTTCTATACATCGGATACCATTTGAAGTAGTATATGGATGTAATTATCAAACACCACTAACTTGGGTAGATCCAACCTTAAGAATGGAATGGAAGGAAGAAGAAATGAAAATAATGGAAAATATTGTTACAAGAGTTAAACAAAATTTACAAGCTATCGAAGATATAAGGCATATGTAGATCAAAATTAGCTTAAGAAGGAATTCCAAGTGAGAGATCAAGTACTATTAAGAGTAAAACCTACCAAAAGTCCTCTTAAAATTTGAAAATATACTAAATTGACACCTAGATATTATTGACCCTTTGAAATTTCTAAAGGAATTAGTGAAGAAGCATATTGGTTAAATCTTCCAACAATCTTAAGAATCCACTAAGTTTTCCATGTAAGTTTGCTAAAGAAATTTCATGAAAATGATGTACCATATCTTCTAGATTGGAATACTTTGCCATTGTGATCCAACACCAACTTTGAAGTTAAACACATTACAATTAAGAACCATTAAACCAAGAAGTTATGAAATAAAACTATCAACAAAGTACTTGTTCAATGGTCAAATTGTAATCAGTAGACTTGGAAAAATAGGAAGTTTATTCTTAACACTTATCCACAACTTTCTAATTATCATGATATTGAATGATAAGTATATTTATTATTGATGTACTAAATTATATTTTATAACTTCTAGTCTTCTATTTGTATAGATGGCAATGAGGATAATAAATAAGCTAAAGTTGAGGAGCATAATGAAGAAATGACAGCTTAGTAGCTAGATATAGAGGAAGTGCTTAAGGATGAGTTGGATGCTGAAGGGGGTAGATTATAATGTTCCATCCCCTGTTAAGAGTAGAAACATATTGTAACAATGTAATTAACCTTTAATGAAGGGGGCATCTCATTATGAGGAGTTACGATTATTCATGTATCCCTTGGAAATGGGTTTGACCTATGCCATTTAAGGTTGGGGTTAGAGGTTGTGCTAGCATGGAGTTGTAGAAGTGACAAGAGTCGAGTGATGCGGGACAAGAAGGGATTAATCACCCCTTTGGCTGGACAACCTAACTAAGGTGGTAGTGCCTGATTACCTCTAAGGCTTAAGTGACATGAGAAGATAACCCATAGGGTGTTATAGTACTCTCTCTTATTAATATTTTTTTTAGTTTTCTTTCCTATTTCGAGTGCTAGTTATTCATTTACTAGTTAATTTATTTATCAAGTGTTTTATGATGTTTCCATTATAAAGCTTATGAATGTGATGGATTAAGTGATGAATGAAAATGTTTTTACAACATCTAGGAATGGAATGTCACATTAAGTATCAAGCTCAAATGAAAAATACAATTGTGGAGTAGTTAGATATTCAAGAGAAGCTTGAGGATGAGAAATATTTTGAAGGAGGGGGACTTGATTTTAACATTCCATTTCTAAGTACAAAGAAGATTTTTGTTATAATATGTAAATAATGTAATTAATATTTAGATGAAGGGCTACCTTATTATGAAAAGGTATAATCATTTATAATACTCTTTGAGGGTTTGACCTATGGCATTTAAGGAGAGGGACTTAGAGGTCATGCTAGCATGGAGTTGTAGAGCCAACAATGACATGTAATAAGAGTTGGGTAAAGAAAGATAAGATAGGACTAATCGCCCCTTTGATCTTATGGTCTAATAATGTTAACAATGCTTGATTACCTCTAATTCTTCTAAATATCACAAGAAAAATATTCCAATGCCTCCATTTCAACACTTTTTTCTATTACACTTGTCATTAATGGAAACTTTTTTTCTTCCTTTCCCTTAATTTAAAGTGTTATTGCTTTTTTAAGTGCATTATGTGAGTTATCAATGATGAAGCATTGTTTATCCTTGACATATAGGAATAGGATGTTACACTTGAACACAATCTTATTTTTAGATAGAAATTAATGTACTACAAGTTATATAGTCATGATATGGACTATAGTATTTTCAAAGTAATATTTAAAATGAAATAGAACTTTGATATTAGTGTATGCTTATTTTTTAACTTTGAATAATTTCTTTTGGATTCTTTCAATTAATACCAAAATAATTTAATGGGAGTCTCCTCTTTATTATTGTTTTGTGTTAATATAATGTCCATTGAATAATATTTAAAATGAACTAAGGCTTTGATATTAGCATATTCTTGTTTTTTTAGCTTGAAATAATTTCTTTTAAACTCTTTCAATTAATACCCAAAGAATTTAATGGATTCTAGTATTTGATATTATTTTGTTTTAATACAATAGCTATTGAATCATTTGAAGAAAATGCATAGAGCCAGAAATCTTTCCTTAACCTGGGTTTTATCAAATAAGGTGCTTTCATTGTAGCTTCTTTTATTTTCTCTAATGTCTAAATTAAATCTTGAGTTTTTCTTACTTCTACATTTTTCTTTAAATTAATAGTAGAGGTTTAGTTATTTCCATATATCCAAGAATGAATTTCCTAATAAAATTAATTTTTCTAAAGAATGATCATAATGATCTTTTATTTGTAGAATATTCAATATTGGAATCATCTAAATTTTTTTACCAATGACTATTCCACTTCTTTAATAAAATTGTTTGGATTTAATAAAATTTCATATTCTTTATTTGAGTACAGAGTAATATCATCAAAGTAGACCAATAAAAATTTACTAATTATTCCCTTGAAAGCTATAATCATAGCATGTTAAAAAGTTACTCTAGCACTGAATAATCCAAATGGCATTTTTTATATGTAAATGTTCTCCATTTTATGGTAGAGATTATTTTATTTCTTTTTATCTACAATAATTTGATTATATCTTGAGAACCCATCTAACAATGCATATAGCAAGCATCCATATATATTAATAAACATTTTATTAATCATTGGAAGATAGTATCTATTCTTAACTAATGCTTCATTTAAATTTCTAAAATCAATATCCAACTTAATGTCCCCATTTTTCATTCTAATAGGGACTAGATTAGCTATCCAAATAGCATTGCATACATGGTATACTATTTGTTCCCTTAACAATTTTTTGATTTTAGCTTTCATAGTTAGTTTAAAAGATGTTTTGAAATTTCTTAGGTTTTCTTGGATAATTGTATGTTCTTTAATCAATGGAATTTTATGAGTCATCATGTTTAGTTTAAATGTTCTCAAATGATCATAAGACCATAAAAAATTATCTATGTTTTCTTTCAATAAATTCACCATGCTTATTGGTTTTTTCGAAATTTAGTCATTTTCCAATATTTAAAGTCTTTGAATATTTTTTATAACCTAAATTAGTTATTTCATAAGTTTGATGTTTAGAGTTTTCTATATCCTTATCCTTAATTAATCTATCTTTAACTTTGGCTCATATTTTACAATTTTCTTTTGAATTTTATTAATCTTAGTTTATGTTTGAATATTATCTTCTACAAGGACATGATTCTTAAATTCACCTTTATTTTTTAGAAATTTCAATATTTTTTGTTATTCTTAAATACTTAAAAATTATTTATGTTATTAAGAATTGTTAATTCTAGTTCAAGTTCAATTATAAATCTTGTATACTTAGTTACTTCTGAGGGATCAAAAGTGGATGTTGTTATAGACAACTCATTTGTCAATTGGTTTTCCTCTCTAGGAAGTTTTGTAATATTATAGTTGTAAAACCTCTTATAATGGCCCCATTACCAAATGATGTTGTTGCTTAATGAAGATGGAGCCTCTTCATAACAAGTGTTATCATTATCATAATGAGATCCAAAAGGGAAGTTATAATTAAAACCTAAAAAGGGAATGTTTTAAAAATGGACATGTGTCTTGAGATGACCTTTGGGATTTTGACCTAAGGTATTTATACCAAGGGATTAGAGGTCATATTAGCATGGAGTTGCGAAACTAGTAAAGACAAGTAATGAGTACTAAGTGAAGTGGTACAGGAAGAGGACTAGCCATTCCTTTTGGTTAGTGATAGGCCTAACCATGGTGGTAGTTCTAGATTTCCTTTAAGGGATAGATGATGAAGGAGGAAAATCCTAAGGAAGACTCTTAGAGCATGATTTAGATACACTATTTTGCATTAATAAAGCATTCTTTCCTCTTTCCTTATGCATTTTTAATGATATTTTCCTTACACATAATGTCTAATATAACATATATTTAACATTTTCCATGACATTTGAGAATGGGATGTTATACCTCTCTAAAATTTTATGTACCAACTATTTATAGGACCTTAGAAATGAGATTTCTCATGGTGCATTTTCCTTGGATCTAATTGCACACTAGTTTAGAAGCATCTTGCATTCTCATCCTTTTAGCCTCTTCATATATTACTAATATAATTACTCTATAGATTGTTTCATACTCAATCTTATTTTTTAATAATGAAAGTCATTTAGATTAATTAGCATAATGAATATTCTACGTCCTTTTGAGTTACATGCCTAATCAAAGTACATCTTTCGATATGGTTTCTATTACTCTCTTGTATACATGATTGGGATTTTATGTATTGTACTAACTTCTACTTCAATCTCATTAACTAAATTAGTTCATTCTTATAATATAATGTAATATGTCTCATTATTTGTGGCTCACTAATAATATAATTTTTATTTTTCCCTCCCTTTCATGACAGTTACATGTGTGAATAGTTGATAGCAATTTATCTAGAAAAATTCTTACTTCATCTTCATCTTAGTAGTAGACTATATGAGTCTAGTATATCTACAATTTTAATTGTGACTTTACTTTTTATTCTAAGCTTAGATGCTACATGTAGCAATACTTTATGTAAGTACCGTACTATCCTTTACTTTTGTTGACTTCTACAATTTTTCTATTTAACTCCTTAGGTATTAGTCCTAAATGTTTACCTATGGAAACTGACATTAGTGTTGACATAGCTTTCAAGTTAACTAAGCAACTATGTAGATATTTTTCCTTAATTTTGAGTATCACAAAAAGGTGAAGCATCCTTATCATCTATACTTTAATGTTCTTTTTTGTTCACTTTTAATTTCTTCTAAGATTATATTGAAATAGTTCTCTCTTTAATTAATTAATATAGGATAATAGTAGCCCTAATTCTCCTTAAATATTTGAAAGTTTTATAGTTTTTATCTTCATGAAAACATGATCTTCTAGATAGCCTTGAATTTAGATTTCAATAGCCTTCATTTCCTTGCAAAAATTTGATCTCAAAATTTTATTTTAACTTAAGTTTAAATACTCTTCTCTTCATAGTCGGTTCTGGTATTACATTTGGAGGTCTGAATTAGTTATCTCCCCCTTGGAGCTTCATAAAACATATCTTTTTCCTTCATTATTATTTAAATCTTCATATATTGAATAGCCTTTATCTATGTTTATAGAATCTAAGTCATTTTTTCTAATATTTTCTCAATATAATGAATTTTTGATTAGTGTTCATTGTAATTATATTTTATTTCTAATAAATCGGAACCAGCTAGTATTCCTTCCTCTTCTATTTTAGCTAATTTGGCTTAACTCTCTTGATGTTTTTGCCTTTTATGTTTTTTATCCTTTTTAACCATCATCCTTAATAAGGAGTTTTCTATCTTGATAATTTTATTTGACATATCTTTAAAAAGCTTTTTCTTGTAAATCTCATCTGTCGGCACATTTTGGCCATTTAATGGAGCAGGCTTTGTGAGGTTATGAAGTTAATCATATAACTAACGTCCACCTTGATTTAAACATTGCCAAGAATTTTCAGAGGTGTTGGGTTGGTAGTTTGAAAGGTTTTTCTCTAATTAATTCACTAGCAAATACAATTTTGTTTAAGAAAAATTGATCCATATCAGAGTTACATGATTTGGGAGCAAGACTTTTACCGGACCCACTCTGTGACCGATTCTTTGTTTCCTTCCTCGTCACGTTGCTTGGCTGGTGCTTCTTCACCAAATGTTGTAATTTTGACATCACTACTCTTTGGCCTCAAGCAAAGTCTCTGCTGCAAGAACTTCCCTTTCTGGGAGTTGGAGTTTCCATTTCTATTTGTTTCAGTACCCAAAATAAAAAATAAAAACATAACTGGGATTTTGCTTATCTAGCGACGCTGACAAGATTCTGAGGGCCGAGGCCTTGGATTTTCTGGAGTGACAAAAAACTGCAAGAATGAGAGGAGAATAAGGCCAAACTTTGTATTCCAAGCTTACCAAAACCCCCTGTCCATGTATGGGCATTGGGCATTTAGAGCCCCGAAGTTGCATTTACGCAGGCCGCAAATCAGAATTGCAAATGTAGGAATTGGGGATCTTGAACTGCGAAATCTGTTGGTTTGTTTGGACTACAACTGTGTTTCACAGATCACGGACACGGAAGATGTGGAGAGGACAACGGTGGCACCGGCACAGCGTTGTGGACATACACCAACACAACACGCAGTCGCGGCGATCACGTACGGGCTGAAGGGATTAGAGTTTCTATCTCTGGTTTTCAAAGTATGCACAGAACTTGAAGCCAACATCGGTTGCACAGACAAAGTCCTTGCGGAGTTCGTCACTGAAATCAAACACAAATAGCACAGAGCAGCGACAGCGGAGCAGCGTGATCAGCGGCTGGCGATGGGAGAGGTCTATTATGTGCTGTCGGCCGTGTGGAAGGCAGCTGACGTGGCCGCAGAGAACAGAAAGGAGGACTGCGCGCAGGGTGAAAGATCAGCGACGGGTGTAGAAAAGAAGCCTCGATCATGAGCCAGCAGCAGCAGCAGATGCAGGCCCAGGGCATGTTGATGGACCCTAATGATTTTGCATAATATTCCAGGAAATGTTAGCGTGAATGTTCCACGGCAGGCAAACAGTATAGTTGTTGTTGATCTAACATTCACGGCAGGCAAACAGTATAGTTGTTGTTGATCTAATTGATTAGCCCACAGTATAGTTGTTGTTATTACACTATACTTTTGAGTCTTATTACAATACCAATAACACTTGTTATAAAGAGGCACCATCTTTATTATGCAACAACATCATTTGGGAATGGGGACATGACACTACAAATACTTTTTTAGCATTATTTAAAGCTAAATTTAATTATCTTTGTAGCTCCATAGCTTGATTATATATATATATATATTGAAGTTCTTCTTAGCCAAATTGAAATCCTAGGATCAATTGCATTCAAATCTGTCTTATTAAGTACTTTATCTCTAGGTTTATATTGATATTAAAATAAGAACTCTCTAAAATTTAATAGTGAAATCCCTAATTAATTCTTTATTTTCTTGCTACATTTATGAAATCAATTATAAATCTAGTTTTGTTCAAATTCATATTCAAATTAAGCTAAAAATGATGTTTTCATATCATCCTAGCTTGTAACACTATCATTTGGTAAATTAGAGTATCATATTTAAGTCATATCGCTAAGATTTCCTATAAATAACATGAAAGATTGATTTCGATGATGAATATTTGCATAAAATAAACACAACTTGAAAAATGCAAATATTCTTTCGCCAAATAAGTTTTTCTACATATGTAGGGATTAGGCAAATACGTATTAGTAGCTTTCAAGATGTCATGAAAAACATTGACAAGAGGTGGATTAGTCATTATATTAGCTATTAGGCTTTTGAGATGCAAGTGTGTGAATAAAATCCTTTTAGAGTTTCATTTCATGATTATAAGGAAAGTTAACCTAGATATTAATGATAACCTTCTTGTTTTCCTTGCTTTAATGCCACTACTAGTACCTTGATCAATTAGCCTATTATCTTTTCCTTCAAAGGATGATTCATCTTGGATTTTAAATTAAGTATTATTGCTTATAAAATATTCCTATTTATATGTTATTTCATTCATGAGTTAAATCTATTATTATATAATTTTTAGATACCCTTCTTTTAGCATTAGTTGTTAATGCTTTGGGAATCAGTGAGGTTATACCTTACTATAGAAATTTTAAAACACTTTTGATTAAACTTGTTTTATATTACTATTAGTTTTTGGGTTCACTAGGGCGCAATTACCTCCAAATGACATTTCTTGGAATTTAAGATCTAATGAGTTGATGTGTATTATTTGTTACAGTTTTCGTTCGTTCTTGTGTGCTTACTATTTACATTCTTGTACGTTTACGCTCGATTTTGCATCTGTTACGTTGTTTACATATAACCCAGCATATAGAATATTAGTGTACGTTCAGGGAAATCCTTGTCTACTCTACATGCGGACCACTCAAGGTACTCTGCCTTCGTTAATTCCAGCTTACCCTCAAGTGAAGGTAGGGTCTTCTGTGCTTGTCTGGGGATCTCCTGGTCTCTGTTTCGTTCCAGCCAAGGACTGATGATTTCAGACAATACAGAAAATGGTGCTAGAAGGAGGGCCTGACTTGTTTTTTATTTAATTGAAACGCCGATCACGTTACCTGTTCAAACACAGGGTTTACGCTGCTACATGGTTTACGCTGCTACAGTGTTTACGCTGCTATAGGGTTTATGATGCTACAGTGTTTACACTGCTACAGTGTTTATGCTGATATAGGGTTTATGCTACTACAGTGTTTACGCTACTACAGAGTTTACGCTGTTACAGTGTTTACGCTGCTACAGTGTTCACGTTGCTACAGGGTTTATGCTGCTATAGTGTTCATGTTGTTATAGTGTTTACGCTACTACAGTGTTCACAGTGCTACAATGTTCACGCTACTACAGTGTTTACGCTGCTACAGTATCATTACAGTGTTTTTTCAACAAAAACACACAAAACACATTTGTTTCAAAGCCGAATTTGTCACAATTTGCACCGAACATCAAGTCGGTCTAAGTACTGACTGCCACCAACATGGATCACCTGGCCCAAGCATGCATCACCATGGAATCATCCCAAAACTCTAGCGCACGCGCCTTCATAGTTCCCACACAATAACAGTATAACTACATTTGTGTGAAGATTCAGGCCAACCATCCTATTGACCACATAGAACAGGAGGCAAAACGAAACTTCGAGCACATATACATGGGAGGTCATGAATTCATCCCCTCTGTATATGATATCATCCCCCTTTCTGATCCTCATCATAGGCTCATCTCCCAGCTCCTTCTGGCAAGGGGCCAAAACACACGGCTACCTAATGAGAAGCCCCAAAACCAACATGATGTAGATGACTTCGAGGCACAATCTGAACCTGAGGATTTATACCACACCCTCAGTCCCCATGCCTACATGAACCGATCAGTCCATCTTCTCATGGGATAGATAGCCACTCACCAAGTGTCAATGAGGACACAAGCACCAGTATCCCAACAAAGATTACCCACCCCCATCTCCACCCAGTACATATCGCACGTGCAAATGCATGGGGCCACTTTCATTGCATCAACCCCACACATCCAGGGTGTCACTTCACAGTTTGTGGCTAGGCAAGGAGCCATACACTTTATTCAACAACCCACTCACTTCAATGTGCCACACCTTGCAACCAAAACTCTGAACGTTGCTCCACAGCAACATATGACAACCCAAAAATCTCCCCAACCAACTGATCTTCCTACTGCTCAAGAGTGGGCAGAAGCAAAACAAATGATGCAAGTGTTAGCTGATGAGATAAAGCAACTCAAAATTTCCAACACTGAACAAGTTAAAGTACTGGATTTCTACCACGATGATCCAATTAGCTCTTCAGTGCCATCGTTAGCCTTACCAAAGGGAATCACACTTCCACAGCTGGCCAAATACAATGAAAAGGGAGATTCGAATGCTCACTTCGTCATGTTTCGATCAGAAACTCTATTGCTTCAAGCTTGGCCCCACACAATCTTGCGAGTGTTCCCTATGTCCTTAACGAGTGTAGCCTTAGACTGGTACTGAGCCTTGCCATGTAACTCCATATCCTCTCTTGAGGATCTATTACACCAATTCATTACCAGGTCTAAGTACAACCTGAAGCCTGAAGCAACCCTAGACACTTTGATATAGGTGAAACAAGCACCACTTGAGCCTATGCAAAAGTTCATCCAACGATGGAGTGTAGCCCTTAACGAACTTCATGAGCCCATCCCTGAAAAGTATTTACTTACGATTCTGAAGGGAGCTGTGAATGACTTCATTAAGTCAAAAATATACTACCTAAGTGCTCAAACGTTGAGCCAAGATTTCATGCAGATCAAGAACATTGAACAAGCTACACAAGCCAACAATGATCCTACCTATGTGGCTAACAAGAATCAATGCGTTGCCGAACAATAGACAATAATGGAAACTATAGCCGCAAGCACAAACACAAGTACCAACCTGCCTGCAATAATAGGGGCCACCTTAAGTTCCAATTTTCAACGCAAGGATTTCTCTAAGTACACATTGCTACCTGCGTGACCTTCAGAACTACTAGAGCAACTCCTTAAAGCTAGGAAAATCCAATACAAACACGTAGCAGAGAATGCTCACCGCCGACATGACAGGTACTGCGATCTACTGAGGAACCCCACCTTAGCAGCACCAAATGAGCCCCCGGTTCCATGACATTTCAAGTTAGACCAATTCTATTATTACCACCAAATGTCTGGTCACAATACCGACACTTGTCGTGCGTTACAGGATGATCTACAAGTAATGATAGAACGGGGCCAACTAAACATCAACACCTTGAATCAACTGATCATAGACGATGCCCCCTATGTCAGAAACTCCATTGGCATAGATAGTAAGACTAAACCTGTGTGAAAACCTTTTGTGATCCATGTGCCTCTTGGCAAGGCAATGATCCCCTCTGCCTCTATGAGCAAGAGACCTCCCATCATCACCAAGGTGCCACCTAGAGCACCGACAACACCTTTCGTGGTCAAGGAGCCATTACTTCATATGTCTGCTAAGACGTTAAACTGGCCAGATGCAACGCAATACCAAGTACCAAAGACACCCTTTGTGGTCAAAGTACCACCACAGTCATCTGTTAAGATGTTAAATTGGCATTTTGCACCAACGACAACAGCAAAGAAACATTTCGTTATCAAGGTGCCACAACAGGCTAGTCAAACAACAACAACACCTCCTAAACATCCATTTGTCATAAAAGTGCCACCACGTGATGGCCCCTCACTTACCCTAAGCCCAACCATAGGAAACGTCTCAACATCTCCTCCCTCAAGAGTTAACCTTGCCAACAACACGGATAAGCCTACCAAATGGCAGTAGAAGATGACAAACAAACAACGAATAACACCCATAGCTGAAACAAAGGACACACCTAGTATACAACAATTGAACACTGGGGGCCCTGCCTCTAATCCCAAACAAACCAGGCCTAAGCCCTCAACCCATATAGAGGCAACCAATACAATGGCAGACAACACAGACTTTGTAGCTACATTGGCCCAAGTGAAATAAATGCTTAAAAAAAAGAACACAACCTTGAGCTTGTACGATTTGGTCATGACATCATCAGCTCATCACGAAGCCTTAGCGCAAATGTTAGCATCCATTCTTGTTACAGAGGACATCCCTGCTAACATGGAATCCATCCATGCAACGATTTCATAACACACACCACAAGGATTGGGTTCAAACACCTTAGCCTTTCGTGATGATGTAGTTAAAGTCAACCCCGAATGAGGGGAGGTCATAACAGCTCCGTTATCAATTAGGATATGTGTTGGGCAATGTACCATTCGCAGAGTGCACATTGATGATGGTGCGGCAACAAACGTAGTTCTACACTCCGTCATCGACAAACTAGGCATGGAAGATGAGATCATGCCAACAGAAACCACATGTTTAAAATCTTTCAATGGATCATGTGTTACAGTTAAGGGCACAATCAACTTAACCTTTGTGGTAGGAGAAAAATTCCCCACCAACGCGGAATTCACTGTCATAGAAGAGATGCCCAGTTTCAACATGATTCTTGGTAGACCTTGGCTAGCACAACAATGAGCTGTTTCCTCTCTGATACATCAAGAAATCCACCTTCCATACGAAGGTGGACAAGTCATTATACATGGTGACAACACTCCCTTTCAAGCTGACCACAACATAGACATGTCACAGGTCTTGAAAGAGGAGCCTCTTGAAGCAACACCCACAACAACAAACACAACACCTAGAGCTAAAATGCTTGAACGAGGGGTAAAAATCGAAAGCCTCCCAGAGCAACCTGGCATGCCTCCTAGACCATGTTCGGCTAGGAAACAACCACATGATAAAGGTTCCCTTGCAACCAAAAACACATCTTATCCCCTCCCACACTTCACCCTTGTTCATTGTGCATACGTCACCTTAGTTTTGCATTGTACTAGCTTACGCGCTTGCATGTGGCCCGAAAAGGCCTTAAACTACCACCTTTTCACATTATTTTCTATTCACTTATGCATTTCAATTCATGTTTTCTGCAGTGGCTATTTGACATTGTTTTCTCTAGTTGCTTTTGTTTACAGGATCATACGAACGCACATGCATGCATCCACCCTAAAATTCCTAGCATCATAACTTAAAACTGATACCACAGCTCATCCTGGAATCATGATGATAAACTGATACCATAGAATGTCCACAATGATAATAAACTAGCACTTGTCCAGTACCACATTAAACTACCACAATCTCATTCACCAGAGTCCGCTAAGACTATAAATTGGTTTGCCTCTCCACAGTCCGCCAAGACTATAAACTAGCAATGTACTATCTGCTACGATGCTAAACTGGCAATGTCCAATGGGTTATGACATAAAACTAACCCACAACGGTCTGCTACAACTATAAACTGGCAACTTCATCTCTAGCCTCCCGATCTGTAGCAGCATTCAAACTTCATCAGAGCCGCTGCCTCGCTCGTCATCAGTTGATCCTAACAACATTACTGCCATTCATATGCAGTGCCTGAAATCTCATCTGGTGCCTTAGTTTCATCAGTAGCTCTTCAAGTCTAATCTTGCTTACTGACTTATGGTTTTCTTGTCTTCTTGGAGTTGTGTTTGCAGGATGACACCTAGTGATGCTCGTACATGGATACACTTCATCACGGTGACAAGGTGCCACATTGTTTCTGACACATGCAACTAGGTTAATCAATCTATTCAAAAGTACATTCCTAGTTCCCCAACACTCTTATTCCATTTTCTACCTAGTTACAGTTTCCAGATACACCCAGTCCACCCCAAAACTTTGAGCACATTGTTACACACTGCGACACTCTCAAGAAATTGCAACACACAATATGACACATGAGCATGAGTGCAAAATTGAAGGAAAGATCTTTCCAAAAAACAAAGAGACAAAAAAAAGGAAACAAAAAAGAGAGAGAAAAAAACAAATAAAAAGAAACTAAAAAGAAAAGGAACAAAAAGAAAAGGAAAATATCAAAGAGCAAAGAGCAAAATGAACCACAAGACCCTTGGCACTTCCCATAAGCCTCAGGTGGGAAGGCAGTTGTCTTGGAAACAAATACTCATACCTCAAAAGCTCAAGTAACATCTCATTGCATAGCTTTGGCTCTCTGCCAACAGGTTCTCTTTAACACCAAACAAGGGGCCTGTTCCTCCAGAGAATGCAACCCACCATTACGCGGCCAACAAGTCCTCTTAAACACTAAACAAGAGTTTTGTTCTACCAAAGGATGCACATCTCATGTCTTGATTCCAAGTCTACTAGACAATGGCTATTGATAAGGATCAACATGACCATATACACACCAGAGAATCCCCTTCACCATGCACAATCCCTTGATTAATTCCCAATCCCCACAATTTCCATTTCCCTATCCAGTTACAAACTTCATTTTCCCAATCCCATGGACTACTGAACATGGTGAGATGACATCTGGCTAGGTGCCAAAGGATAATGTTTCTACCAAGTTTCTTGTGGTTTTTTATACTTCTTTGTCGACGCTTCTTAGGTCGATTCCTCCAAGCATCAACAAAGAGGGGCCAATGAAACACCACAAAATTCTGAGCTTAGTACTTCTCCAACAAGAACCGAGCTAGGTCATGATGCTCCCTAGCATGACTGAAGCTTGAGGACCTCACAGGTAGCTTCAAACAGAGTCAAACTAAGCAATAAATGGTTCCATGGGATCCACAGAAGACTACAATGACACCTGGCATTAAACCTGGCAAATCTTGAGCTCAAAATACTTGGTTTTCACTAAGTATGTATCATGTACGCTGGCTTATACATGCCCAGCGTACAGTAACTTTTGGGCCCCAGAAATGAGTCAAAACATGCTAGAACTAAGCATCTGGACCCCCAAGGACCTTCCCCAAGGTTCCCAGCAGCTCTCAGGCACTTGAAAATCAAATTTTGGGCTCCAAATAATGGTCTTTCAATCTTGTACGCCTAGCATATACGACCAGCGTGCAGCCAGCGTACAACAACTTTTGGGCCCCAGAAATGAGTCAAAATATGGCAAAACTAAGCATCTAGACCCCCTAGGACCTTCCCCAAGGTTCCTAGTAGCTCTCAAGCACTTGAAAATTAAATTTTGGGCTCCAAATAATGGTCTTTCATTCCTGTACCCCCAGCTTGCAGCCAACGTACAACAACTTTTGGGCCCCAAAAATGAGTTGAAACATGCTAGAACTGAGTGTCTGGACCCCCCATGACCTTCCCCAAGGTCCCCAGTAGCTCTTAGGCATCCAAAAATTAAGTTTCAACCTTGAAATGATGCACTTCCATGACCTGCACGCTGAGCATATGTACTCTACACGCCTAGCGTGTAGCCCAGCGTACACCACCAGAAACAGCCTAAAACAGGCACCAAACAGTGAGATTTTCACCTAAAATTAACTCCCAAAGGTAGCAACTATTGGGCACCATCACAAGAACCTGAAAATCAAGTTTTAACCTTAAAATAAAGCATTTTCATGTGTGTACGCTGGGTACATTTTTGGTATACGCTGGCATCCTGTACGTTGGCATGTAGTATGCTGGCACCCTGTATGCTAGCATGCAGTATGTTGGCATCCTGTACGTTGGCATCCTACACACTGGCATGCAGCAAACTGTACAATTGTAATTTTCTATGCATTCAGACAACGCAGCCACATGTCATCAGACCTGAAATCCTTGCACTCCATAGCCAATCATCCCTCCTCAGATCCGAGTCTAACGTCTAAACTTGTATAAAAACCCTAATTTTTCTCTAGATCAAGGTTGGCAATTTTGGGCAAACCGAAGAGAAAAAAAATAGAAAAGAACCAGAGACACTTAGAAACTAGAACAAAAAAACCCTGTACACTGGACTTCAACCCTGCACGCTGAGCATACAGCCTTCACGTTGTGCCTGCAGTTCAAACCAACACACCATGATCCCTCCACATCATTAGGGCTCTTCATCCACCTTGTGTCAGACCCACAACTACGTCTAGACCGGTGCATTGTAATTTTTATTATGCAATAATATTGCTGCATTTTTGGCCAAGATTTGTTATAGTTTTCGTTCATTCTTGTGTGCTTACTGTTTACATTCTTGTACTTTTATGCTCGATTTGACATCTGTTATGCCGTTTACATATAACCTAGCGTATAGAATATTAGTGTACGTTCGGGGAAATCCTTGTCTGATCTACGTGCGGACCACTCAAGGTACTCTGCCTTCGTTAATTCCAACTTGCCCTCAAGCGAAGGTAAGGTATTCTATGCTTGTCCAGGGATCTCCTGGTTTCTATTTCATTCCTGCTGGAGACCGACGATTTCGGATAGTACACCTACCATGAGTGTTGAGGGAGGACTGCATGACTTTGTTGGAATACCCTTCTAGTGTGAGTTGCCTTTAAGAAGTTGCAGTGTGAGTGTCAAGTCTTCCTTGCTTTGAAAAGTAATTTTCCAAGATGTTCAATGATTTCTAAATTTTATATTGTTTATTTCTTTTCTGGGATTAATGATTTAAACATGGATTTTCTCTGAAAATGATTTTGATGTACCCCAGTAAGCATAAGATTACACTAAATAAATGTTAGTGTCCTCATCTCATGGGGTGCGATATTTGTTTATGTGATTTTTTGGTTTTATGTGTGTTGGCACATTTTGGCCATTTCATGGAACAGGTTGGCAAGGTTAAATTGGTTAAGAGTTTTTGGAAAAGTAGAAAAGAATAAGTTAACAACAACATTCTATTCCATTCCTATAGTAAGCCTATAAATCTCTCAGCATTACATTTTACAGGGTAGCAATATCGATATATAAATATATTATGATACACTCGGCTTTATGGATGAATATCCTGATAATCTCAATGCCTGCTTTCCATAACCAAAGTCTAGTGTTATTATGAAGGAAGTTCAATTTTTCATTTATATGATATAAAGCTGTACCAAATCAAAGAGCATGTCAAGTCAAATTGGTGTTGTATCCATTTCATTTTGGGAAAGCATATCTCCGAAGCAACACCAATTCAACAGTCCAGTGCAGCGTGAAGTTATTTCTCTTGTAAATCGTCTAAAATTTCATGGCCAGCATTTTTTGTTCATGAAAGCTCTGAAGCTAAACAAGCCTGTGAATTTGCCGCACTATTTTCTCCAAAAACCTAGCAACCAAAGACCATCGCAAGCACTCAGGGTTGGTGCTGGCGTTGTGGAGGCAGTTGTAAATCAGAGGACTTAGGGTTATTGTCTTGCCTGCCTGCATAAATCATTGCAGATAGATCCAAATTTATTCCTTCGATCTATGTTTTTTTGTGTCTTTTATCTACGTTTGGTTTCTTTTGCTTTTTGTCGTGAACCTAGAGCTCTTGAGGGTTAGGGAGTGGCTGCAGAGAGTCTGTAAATGATGTGTGCGGCTAATGATTTGGGGGTTGTCTGAGTTCATGTATGGAAATGCACAGCCACAAGTGGGTGAAGGCCTCAGCCCCTCCTCAGCAACAACAATCGTCCTCTTCAACCATGGCCTTGGATCTGTGTGCAGGGGAGGTTCTATTTGCACCAGTGATGAATGTGGATGACCTTCTTCCTCTAGGCGGCCTAGTGACGCCGTTGCAAGTGTCGACACCACTGCGCAGAATCACTGTCGTGAAAATGATGTGCTTGTCTTAGAACTTTGAGAGGCATGCTTGAAATTAGCAGACAAATGCGTGGTGTAGACAACAGAGTTTAGAATCCTCTACGGGACCAGTAACCACCAGAAAAGCCCACATTATTGATCTATTCTTGTTTACCACTTTCTTGGATATTTCCAGGATGCATAATTTAAACAGCATGATGAAATCCAAGAATACGTATACAAATCAAAAGGTGAGCTAAAACTGAATGTACATGTGGGCAAGGTAATGGATGATTCTGGTGGATGCTGGAATTGTGCTGAATGTTTGTCTGCCAAGATGAAGGTAACATCAACACGTTACCTCCTTCGGTTAAAATAAACCAGAGCTGATGCCACTGCCAACGCCTACTGTTTTGATTGTGCTTTTAGAAAAAAATGGAAACAACATTTTTCCAGATGTCAAATGTAGCTGCAACCACTTGTTTTATGAGAAAATCAAGGAAGAAAGGATGGAAAAATAGAGGATAGAACCATCGTAAGCTTTGCATCAACGATACCCTAAGTTTCAGCTATTTTAAGAAAGGTCCCCTTAACTATAAGATAGAAATATTAAATTAAAATTAATCAATTTAGATATGAATAATGTTAAATATACATATTGCATTGAGAAAAAGAAAAAAGATATTTTTGGGATATTTGTGTAACTAAAAGGGGGTATTTAGTTAGTATTCATTTTATTACTTTCATAAGAATTACTAGGGCTTAATGACTTTAGTAATTAAAATCCTAAATAAAATAGTTAAAATAAATTAGGAGATCTTGGATTTATTTTAAAAAATTATTATTATATAGGATATTGTTTATAAAAGAAATATTTGTAATATTTACACATGCCAATGTTAGCATGATTTTCTCCTAACTTTATGTATAAGTTACAACTTCCTAACTTGTTGGGCAAGTTATAACTTCTTGGGAGAGAAGTTAGCTAAGATATTTTGAAATATGTAACTACCTTTTGAACCCTATAAAAAGGCTTCAGGGGTAAGAAGAAAACACACTGGATCACACTTGATCACACACTTGGGCTCACACTTGGGGACACACCTGGGGTCTCACTTTGATTTGGGGAGGAGAATTTGTAAAAAGATATTGTGAAAGATTGCTTGTAAGATGACTTGCTAAAGACAACTTTTCAGCCTCTTTGTCATAGTCCTGTGAGTTATGCTTATTATTTTTTATTTTTTAAAATTGTTTAGCTAGTGGTTTCAATAGTATCATGCTTGGCAAGTAATTTTGGGATTTTTAGATTTCTCTTATTGTTCTTATTGCACAATTGAAAATTTCGATTAAAATTTTTCCACAGAAGCACTTGTGTTTGAAAGCCTTAAGAGAATTTTAGTAGTAAATTTTATTATTGAACAATGTATAAGAACTGCTATTGAGATTGTTGTAAGAGAGCCTCTGCATATAGTTAAGTCATTGAATGATTCAATAGTCAAGAGGGTTCAAAAAATCTTTTGTATTTTGATAGGACTAGAATAGCTTCTTTTATCTTTAAAGTAAATCTTCATGGTATTTCAATCAGAAATTGTCAAGTCTTTTGAAGGTTCTGTTGAATGCAATTGTTGATATCCATTATCTAGCAAAAATGGAGTCTCGTACGTGATAGTTTACGTAGCAATTTTTTGGTTCCATAGTAGGATTGTCTTGAAGAAATTGCTTATTTGAGCCTTGGAAGTTTGAAAAATTCATAGATATTCAATTTGGAATAGCTTTATTACGAAGTGTTTACTCGTATCATTTTACCTTGTTTAAACATTTGTGGTCTTAACACAAATCTACTTTCTTTCCTTTCTATTTCCATTAAATCTTGCTCTATTTCTATTTTTCTTGTGGAACTATTTATTTCTCTGGGGAAAATTAGAAGTAGATTCATGGAGTTGTGCTTAAATTTTTTTACAAAATTTTATTTGTTACAAGTAGGTATTATAAGGACCGCATAGACTAGGCAACTCGACAAAATAGGAACTCTCAATAACTCACAGTACTTGGCAAAGTTGGCTGAATCTCTTTAAGATAAGTCATTTGTAGTTTACACACAATGCAATCATTTCATTTCTCACAACCGCACACCACAATAGCACACACACATACTCACATTAACTACTGAGTCTATTTGGAGGTATCTGGGCCTTGGTGTTGCCAGAAGACCAGCAAGCACCTAAATCCTGTTTGAGGAGACTCGTTGGCGGTCGCGTCCCAAACTGTCGCCAACAATGTGATGTTGATCTATTATTAGTTCTTGGATTTTTCACTTATCCAATGTTTCAGTTATGTGCAGGGGACCTAAATCTTCTCACCTCGTCATTGAGCTTGTTTGTGTGCTTTCTTGGTTTGGCCTCCTTGGGCCACACACACCTCCCTATGACATGCGAATTGGGCCCCATGTAATATGGTTCTATCCTAGTGCTTGTTCATTCTTGTCATTTATACTACAAAATTTCAGTGTTGTCATATGGTCTCATCTAAGTGAACATATGGCTTGTGATATTATTGAGACCATTTTGCCCAGCGCTACACAAGACATGCTAGCCTTCATCACTGATATCGATGAGGGAATTTTTAGAGTGGAGGGAGGCCGTGCTAAGGGTCCTAGATCCACTCATCCTTTAACTCATGTGTGGAAGCTGCCTGCCTATAGTCATTACAATAGTAGCAACACACTTTTTCTAGCTCTCCATGTGCATACTTTATTTCAAAACCCACCCAAGATAGTATATAAAGTGGACCGGTATGCTCCTATGTATCTTACTTTAAGTTGTGATTTCTTTTTAATTCTATGTCATCATCTAAATGTGAATGTTTTTTTTCTATGTAGGCTCCGTTTTGATGAACATGGTATGCACGATGATGATGGTGTATTTTCTTTAATGCACATGGTGCTAGAGACATTTATGGTGGATCCCATTCTTTGTGCCGTAGTGTTAGACCAGACCAAGATGGCCCTTGTTGACTCCAATAGGTAATTTTTAAGACCCTTTGAGCATTGCCAGACTTGTGGTTGGTTACATAAGGATTGGTCTCCTAATGGGTGAATTCTTCCTCAAAGGATTGATCCTGCACCCACCTTGCCTTCACTAGTCATAGATGGTAAGTAACCATACCTTAGACTCCATTTTCCTTTTTTGTTGCATCATTGTGTGTCATATTCCTTTTCTAACTTTTTTTTCTATGTTTTTCTTTTACAGCAGTCATCCCCCACAAAGAAGTTACTATTACTGCAGGGCGTACTGAGGCTACTCTTTTTACAAAGTATGGGGAGGTAGAGCAATCACAAAAGTGGTTACAAAAGTGAGCTTCTAATTTGATTATTGGTCACCTCACCCAAGCTAGTTTGATGGACCTATTTATAGCCTTGACATCTAGCGTTTCGACTACTGAGATGGTTACGATTGTTGACTCTTTTAGTGGTGATGCTTCTTGTTTTACCATACAGGTTCAGGAAGTAAAAGTATCATTCCACCTAACCATTGAGTTTCTTTTCAATCTTTTTGATGTTCCCATGAATGGTGCCATGGTAGTCATGGAAAAAGAAACTAAGGACTAATAGGTCATAAGGGAGCTTGAGAAGTGGTTAGGTTTGTCTAAGGGCCCTAAGGGATTTGCCATGCGAGAGGATACCCGATTGATGGAAGTGAACTTTTTGTATTCTCTCTTTCGGGCATGGGCATTCCCCAAATCTCTTTCTCAAAGGAGAAACCTTGGGATTGAGTTTGTGTGTGTGATGTGTGCGGTTTTGGATACAAGCATGTAATACAATTGGGCACAATTTCTAGGATCTGGCCTTCGTGGGGAAATTATTAGGTTACGTTCAAGCATCCATGCAAAATTCCACTTCACCTTTGCTTTCATTACAAGATACCTGCATAGGTTTGCTAAATTCCTAGTAGTTCATGAGGATAATCACTATATTTTGAGAGACTGTTCGCAATTATCTCGCCCTTGGATTTGCCACTTATATAGCACCACTAGATCCCAAGATCCACCAGAAGACATTGAGGAGTCTGTATCGGTTACTAGTGGAGGTATGGCTAGCTATTCTCATCATTCCCATGACAGCTTGGGATTGGAACCGCCTAGGCTACATGCATCTATTAAGAGGGCTGAACACTTAATTAGTGAGGCTATTGGAAAGTCCAAGGCAAAGGTGAAAAGAAATGAGCCTGTAAAGGAATCTACCCCAGATGTGAGACCCCCAAGGGCAAAGAAGATTTGGTTTATACTGCTAGTTGAGGGTAAGTGGTTTGTTTCATTGTTATGTATTTGGTTTTTTGGTTTATATGCTATTGGATGTACCTATGAGCTATATCATACTAACTTTAAGGTTCTATTGTTATTTCAGAGGAAATTCCAGAGAAGGAGAGAGAGGTCATGGCTTCGATACCTGAGGAGGAAGGAAAAGAAAAGGAATAAGCAATCGAAGGAGAAATTCTTGCCACACAATAGGAGGGGAAAAGCAACATGAGAATGAAGCTTGTGGAGGCCTTGTATGCACTTAGGCATTCAAGTGATGAAAGGGATGTCCTTGATGGTTTCTTTGACAGATCTTTGCAGCTTGGTAATCCACCCAGGCTAGACAACGAAGGTCTTTTTGGTATATTCCTCTTTAGCTCAATCTATATTCTGCGTCTTTTGATTTTTATGTGTTTTTCTTGATTATTTTGACTAGTTTGGGGTAGATGCTGAAATTCCTGAGGCACCTATATCCTAGGAAGCAGCGTCAGGATTGTAGGTTCCAATTGAAGAAACTTTCCTTGCTTGTCCCACATCAACTGACCCGTTGAGGCCATGGCTTGAAATGCCTAGTAAAATGGATTTTGTTATGGGCATTGTTAATGAGGTGGTCACCTGCTTACAAGAAACTCATTCAGAACTAGGTGTGTGCACATTACATGTCATGCTAAGTGTCTAGTTTTACTGTGTTTCTTTGTGTTTATTTTTGATTATGCCTAATTTATGTATGCACTTGCAGGTGCCAAACTCTAGTGGGATCCTTCTGAAGCTATCCACATTGATGCTCTCCCTAAGTTACCAAGGGATACTAAGAAAGTCCCAAGAAAGATCGACAATGCAGTTTCTGGTTGCATCATACAGAATGCTAAGAAAGTTTGGACTTTAAGGCATTCGACTAAGTATCTATGGGATGAGGTTCACACACTGAAGGAGACACTAGCAAAAGAGAGAGAGGAGAAAAGGGATCTCTAGTCCCATTATGACTTTGCTGCTATTAGGTTGTTTGGTGATAGCACATGGCACTCATCCGAAATCACCTACGCACGTTATTGGATGATTTTAAATAGTAAGGTGTAGGCTACATGGGACT
This sequence comes from Gnetum montanum, assembly GCA_015680685.1. NCBI lineage: Eukaryota > Viridiplantae > Streptophyta > Gnetopsida > Gnetales > Gnetaceae > Gnetum > Gnetum montanum. The sequence goes on along the minus strand of MNCI01033808.1, from coordinate 487,740 downwards.
TAGCAGAAGAAAGAGCACAAATAGATTTATTGAATAGGAAGTGCCAAGATTGGAAATCCTTCACTACCAAAGTACGAAAGTGGGGCCAAGACAAAAAGGAGCACAAGCATCAGTATAAGAAATGGCTGAAGGAGGAGTTAGTTGAACGTCACTAGGTGGAGATGTTTATCGATGGGTTAGGTTTGCAGCCTTCTTATGATAGGTCTGTCGAGTGCACTGAGTTGGAGGGATCTCCGGTGAGAATGATTACCACTGCCTCTGGGGAGACTGTGATAGGCATGTTCTCTCTTGAGCACCCTACTTGGACCCTAGTGGGCAAAGGCAAAGCACTCACTGGCATTGACCTTGGCTTGGAGGAGGATTGGGAAAATGTTCCCAAGAAGGAGATTCTACGGTGTTTGGAGACCAACTTAGGGCCTTCCTCACTTGTGAGTGTTTTATTGCNGACCAACTTAGGGCCTTCCTCACTTGTGAGTGTTTTATTGTAGCATCTATTATTTTTTTTTCATTGTTGGTGTTACTATTTTTCTGATTTTTGCATTTATGATTTGCTTTATTACCCTTACCTATTTTGTTTTGTTTTCTATTTTTCTATTTGTAGGGACATGTTAATGATGGAGCTGGCCCTAGTGGAGCAGGAGCACATGATGAAGAGGATCTTGGGAATCAGCCCCATCCATGAGCTTTGCGTTAGTCAGACTTAAGTCGTTATGTGTTTTTAGATTTCTAGATGTTTGATAGAATGTATAAAGACTGATGTAATGACCTAGTTGTAATTATGAACAACTGTTACTTTGTTGTTCCATGTATATATATATATATATTTGTTATTTTTCATGTTTTTCATTGTTCTTCTTTGTTTTCTCGAGTATATTATGAACATGTGCATGCAGATAAAGGTAGCATAAATCTCTAAAATGTAAAGCAAAATGTAAGGTAACTATTTGAAAAAGAAGGCAATGACTGTGCATGAATCTAAATTGTAACTTGTAACTTGTAAATGAAAATTTAATGTAAAATGATGGGAGTTCATGAATCTGGAACTTGTTGGCTCTAGTTTAAAGCCATTTCGGGTTGGGTACATCAGTTTAAAGTCATGATGGACTATTACATCTATTGTTAAATAAAGAAAGGATTACTAGTTTTATGCCCTGGTGCACCAAAGGTAGTAACGTTTTCAGAAAGTTTTAAATGGAATCAACCATTTCTGACCATGGCTTGTTTAATGTCATTGCGGATGTTTGTTGGCAGTTTAATGTCATATCAGATGATCAGTAGTTTAACGTGATTTCGAACATTTAGTAGTTTAACATCATTTCGGACATTCGGTAGTTTAACATCATTTCGGATATTCAGTAGTTTAACATCATTTCAAACATTCAGTAGTTTAACGTCATTTTGGACATTTGGTAGTTTAACATCATTTCGGACATTCGGTAGTTTAACGTCATTTCAGACATTCAGTAGTTTAACATCATTTCAAACATTTCATAGTTTAATTCTATTTATTAAGTTGCTTTTTGATCCTTTGTAGTTTAACATGTGGGGTTGAGCATGCGGGTAAGATTTTATACTCACCTTCTCCTTCATCGATGATATCAAAGGGTAATTCCTGTAATAATGAAAAACATATGTCGCTGGAAATACCGAACAGGGATCCGTGTACACAATTTTAACCCTAGATCCGTGTGAGGGCTATGCTGGAGAAAACAAATCCGAGGTGCCCTGAATGGTCTTGTTGATCAGACAGGGACTTAGTCAGTAAAAATTTTTATGATGTTTGGGTGACAAAATGACGGTTTTTTATGAAAAGATGTAATATCGTTGACCTCAAAGGTAATTGAAAATGATGTAATCGATTTAAGACGATTTGCAAAAATCCATATAAATGGGAAACAAGGGATCAGATTTAGAAAGCGTGAGATCCCAAGATTTGGGATTCAACTCAAGAACAAAATATGTTGGATACAATGATTACAGGCAGACTTCGGTTCAAGTGAAGTACATGCCAACAACAAGAAAGCTATCTAAATATAAAATGGGCAAAGGTCGATCTACCTTGTTCTAGTGAATTTGGGTACGAGGAGGTTAGAGCTAAAGCAAAATTTCTGTCAACCAGTTGTTTTTGATCAAGGGTTCTTGAAAATCACTGATCCTCTTTTGCTCTCTTATCAATCTTTGTCAAAAGTTGTCAACGATTTGCCAATGGAAGAAAATCGCTTACGGAGAGAATTTTCCAATCTTAGAAAATTTTTTGTCCCCCTAGATCCTTGTCAACTGGGATATTTATAAGGCTAGGATCAAGAGAAAAAAGCAGTTTAGGTGATGCGTGTCTGGAACTTACAAGATGCCTTTGACTTGATGCTTTTGTATTCACAGCCTGTGGCATCATGCTACATTATGCTTTGCAGCGTAATGCACATAAACCACTCTTGTATGAGCTTTTGTGACCAACTGTTCCTTGATTACGCTGCATCATGTTAAATTATGCTGCGTAGCATAATTTAACATAAAATGGAAAATCTTGTAAAAAAGTGCTATCGTCATGCTTCCTTCGTTTCTGTTCAATTTTCTGGGATTTATTACGCTACACTGCATAACGTAGTGTAATTGGTTCCTTGTCCAAGAAAGAGAACTTACTAAAATGCACAAAAAACTACAGATTGTTGCTTAAGACTTGAGATTTTACTAGATTTCCAAAGTTCTGAATTTTTTATCATTTCTATTGTTACGATGGACTATCTTCTGGTATTACGCTGCATCATGTGACATTACGCTATGTTGCCTAATATAGTGTAATATGCCAAAAGTTAAGATTTATGGAACATAGAAAACTTGCAAAGTTGAAGGCTTGTCATCATGCACCCCTTGTCTTGTTCTGTCTTCTGGAGTTCATTACATTGTGTTGTGCATCACGGCAGAATATACCCTCAACTGAAGTGAGAACTTGTTGGGCCACATGTTGTCGCAAATCCTTGACTGAATCATAAGATTTTTCCAAACCATCGAAGCCTCAAAATTTTCACAGTGTTTCAACGGCCCCTCTTTGTTGACGTTTAGAGGGCTTTCCCGAAAGACGTCGACAAAGAATACAAAACACCAGAGAGGTAAAGGCACCAACAGCGTTCGTCAGCAGCTGCTCAAGTGTCTCTTTGTTAAACTTGGAAGTGAGAGATAGGGGGAAGGAGAGAGTATAGGAGGTAGTTTATAGAAGTGAGAGAAGGGAGGTTTACGGAAGACTCAAGCACGTGAACATGAAGTTTTTGCTAACAAGTCATTGCATCATTTCACTAATGTATTTGCAAAAGGTTACATTGTTATACTGCGTATGAAGGGCTTGTGTGGGTGAGTTGTGTTACACTCACATGGCCTAGACGAGTTGTTTTACATCTATTTTGCCAAGTTATGCCCCTTTTTTTTGAAATGAAGATTACCTTCCACGAGGGGAGTTGCATTACACCTGCTCGTGGACATGACAATGCGAAAGAATTGATTTAATGTTCACTTTGTATAGATGAAAAAGAAGGGGGAAAGATGGCTGTAAGGATAAGGGAAGGGGAAAGGAAAGTAAGGTATTTGATGGAGGGAGAAGTAGGGTTTACACTCCCAAGTAGCCAGGCTAGTTTGGGCAGCCATTTCAGAACACCGTGACACCTTGCCTTCTAATGAGTGTATTCCCTATCAACACTGTCATAACAAATAACCTGGAAAACATAACATAGAGCCAAAAGTAATCATCCTAATTGCTATGGAAGGAGGCTGTTAAAACAAGTGCCATCCAAAGAGAAAAGGAGAGGGGAGGCCACAAAAGAGGGACCAGAGCAAGGGTCCCATTGTTAATTTTGTGGTTCATGAAACTGCCATCGATAGCTAGATTCATCTTGCTCGATCGACTGGGCAAACAACCAGTTGGGTGAACCTGCTAAGCCAGAATCTGGTGATGGTGATAGGTGGAGGCTATTGAAACCATGGATGACCACAGTTTCTTTGAAGCTCCAAGCGGCGAAGTTGATTGTAGGAGCTGCAGCTACAGAGTGGTTGTCATAGCAATATCTCTGAGGGATCAGTAGCATGCCTTTCGACATATTTGAGGAATCAGTAGGATGCTAGCGGGGTAGTGGCATTGCATCTATTCCAATGCCTTACCCATTCCATCTAGTAGGGATGCAGTGCAAGAGTGACCACGCTCGCTTGCTTCATAGGTTGCCTATTGACGAATTCCAGTTTTGGGTCCTGGTTATNTGCTTCATAGGTTGCCTATTGACGAATTCCAGTTTTGGGTCCTGGTTACCCATTGTTGCTAGTTTTAAGTCTCAGCAGATCGTGGTCCTGGTTTAGAGTCTGGGCAGACTATAGTGTGCTAGTTTTACATCATAGCAGATGGTGGAAGAGCTAGTTTATGATCCCAGTAGACCACGCTGTGGGTGTCAGTTTTGTGTCATGACCCAGGGACAAGTCTGTGTTGGTTTATCATCTCAGTAGACGTATGCTTACCTTGCCAGTTTCACATCATAGTGGATGGTCGAAGATTTTGCTAGTTTAGCGTCATGGCAGATGCGTGCAAGAAATGCCAGTTTTGCATCGTAGTGGACATGTACAACATTGCTAGTTTTACATCGTAGCAGACGTGTTCTTACCTTGCGCTTGGGCTGAGTCGATGCTTAGATGTGGTACCGCTTCAGATACAGATGATTCACTGGGTTTGGTAGCTCGTTGCCATCGATATCCGCTAACTTGAATGCTTCGTTGTCATATGCGTCGATGACTAGGAAGGGGCCTTCCTAGTTTGCAGAGAATTTGCCTACTGGTTCAAAAATAGCCTTGAGAACTAGGTCTCCTTTCTTGATTGGTCATTGATGCAAATTTTGTCGGTGCTTCTATCTTTGTTTGTCTTGATATCTTTCGATGGTATCAAGCATCTAGATATGCTTCTCTTCCATTGAGTCTAAATTCGCGATCCTAGACTCATTGTTTTGAGTCTCATTTATAACTGTGGAGAGGACCATTCGCAATGAGGGAACCTATAATTCTAGGGGTGACACTACTTTGGATCCATAGACTAGACTATAGGATGTCCTGTCTATAGCTATTCTGCATGTCGTACGATACACCCATAGCACGTAGAGGATCTTTTCATGCCATCATTTCTTGTTTTTACTAAGCATCTTCATGAGTAGATTGATACTTACCTTGTTTGTTTCTTCTACCTGACCATTTGCTTGTAGGTAATAGGGTGAAGAAAAAGTTTGCTTGATACCCAGGTTATCACAAAAAGATTTGGTTTCGACACTACTAAATTGTGGCCCATTGTCGGTCACAATAGTCAGAGGAAGTCCAAATCTGGTTACTATATTGTCTAAGATGAAATGGAAAACTTGTTGAGATGTAATCTTCCATAAGGGGATAGCCTCAACCCACTTCATGAAATACTCAGTGGTGGTGATAATGAAACTATGTCCTACGGAAGACTTAGGTGTGATGGAACCTATGATGTCTAGTCCCCATCGTTGGAATGGCCATGTAATCTATGTAGTGTGTAACTCTGTTGGTGACACATGTATTATATTTGCGTAACGTTGGTATGTGTCACACATCCTAACTTTGGTAAGGCAGTCTTTTTCCATGTATGGCCAATAGTACCCTAGGCGTTTGATTTTAGTGGCCATGGATTACGGGGCTACGTGTCCTCTACATAGCCCCTCGTGGACTTCGCTAACTATTCATTATGCTTCATCATTATTAATGTAGGTCAGTAATACCCCATTGGAAGAGCTTCTACAAAGAGTACTATCTCCAATGATGACATATTGCTTGGCACACTTGCATACTGTGTCTTTTTGTGTATGTGTTAGCTCATGCGGTGGTTTGCCATATAGAAGGTAAGTCTTAATCTTGTCGTACCATTCTGGTGTTCCTCCCGTGTTTAATGAAGAGATTGGCACCAGTTGAATGATGGGATCTATACATTTTATCATTAAAGCAGGCCAAGTGGTAAACAAATGTGATGGCACATTTAGTGCCAGTGTGGCCAATGCATCGGCCACAGTGTTTTCGTTGCGCAGCATGTGTTGGGCATCGATCGTCGTAAATTATTTCAAGAGATCTTTAGCCATATCACAATAGGCTGTAGATGCAAAAATTTGTAGGTGTAGACTCCTGTGATTTGATTTATGATGAGCATCAAATTGTCTCGGATTGCCAGGTGTTGAACGTTGAGTTCCTTGGCCATCAGCAATCCTCTGAGGAGTCCCTTGTACTTTGCCACGTTGTTTGTACAAGGGAAGGTTAGGCAGTAAGCCAATGGATGCACATCCTTAGGGAAGAGCATAATAATAGAGGCAGCACTACTGCCTCTAGTAGTTGAAGCTCCGTCGAAGTATAATGTAGCTTCGAGGCCTGTCGATACAGGGCTTAAATTATGTACATTCTCATCTGGAAATTCTGGCTCTATCATAGCTTGATCTTTAATAGGTGATGTTGCCAGCTGGTCAACTATGGCTTGGACTTTAGTGGATGATTGGCCAACATAATGTAAGTCGAATTCAGCTGTGATAGCTTTCCAATGAGCTATCCTACTACTCTCATACAAGTTGTTTGAGATAGCCTGCAGAACGTTGTTTTTGCAAATTATGTTGACCTGGCTGCAAAAAAGATAGTGCCTACATTTTTTAAGTGTGAAGACTAATGCCAAACAGTTATGCTCTACTTCATTATACTTTGCTTCGTACATAAATAGAGTGTGGTTGAGATAGTAGATGGGGGCTTCTAACCCATCATTCCTTTTTTGGCAAAGTAACACAGCTATAGATACATCTGAGTTTGCTAAATAAATGTAAAAAGGCTGATTCCTTTGTGGCGGGGAAACCGTTGATAAGTGTTATAGCTTCTTTTTCAGGTTATCAAATGCATGCTGGCAGTCATCAGTCCATTCAAAATTAACACCCTTCTCAAGGAGATGCTGCATGAGATATAATTTATCCGTTAACTTCGAAATGAACCACCTGATAAATTGTAGTTTATCCTAAAACCCACATAATTCTTTAAGGTTTGTAGGTGGTGTTAAATCAACAATGGCTTTAACCTTGTCAGGGTCGACTCAGATGCCAATTTCTGATACCACAAACCCCACCATGCATCCGGTTTTGACCCCAAATATGTATTTTTTTGGGTTGAGTCATAGATTATACTTGAGGCATTATTTAAGGACTAACTCCAGGTCTTCTAGATGATCTTTTGACTTTATGGACTTGATAGCGATGTCATCTACGTAGTCGTTCACTTTCCCTAAGAGGTAATCGCTGAAAATGTATGTCATGGCCCATTGATATGTTGCTCTAGCATTTTTTTAGCCCAAATGGCATCATAGTGTAAAAGAAGATCCCCTAGGGCATCATGAATGTTGTGGTCAATTAATGTTCTGGGTTAATACAGATTTGATTATAGCCTGAAAATCATCCATAAAGGATAGAAGCGCGTGACCAGCTATTGTATCAATTAGTTGGTCAATACTCGGTAATGGGAAATTATCTCTAATTGTGGCTTTTTTTAGATCCTGGAAGTCTATGAAGATGCGTATTCCCCTTGTTTTCTTAGAGACAACCACAATGTTGGACACCCAATCTGAGTAATCGACTGCGCAAATGAAACTAGCCTGATGTAGCCTAGTGATTTCGTTATGCACTACTAGTGCAATTTTTGGCTTAATCTTTCGTGCCTACTATCTAACTACCTTGATGCATGGATCTAGAATTATGATATGCTATATTAATCTTGGGTCTGGCCCCGACATGTCTTCGTACGACCATGCAAATACAGTAGCATTGTTTTGGAGTACTTGCATTATACCACTCCACGTCTGTTGGTCTAGAAGGGAACTAACTCTAAGGGTTTGATTTTCTCCTTTGTGCGTAACCACAAGGATCTCATCAGGAGGGTCCTCGGTCACATCACTAGCTCCCAAGTCTAGAGTTCAAGCTAGATGTTCTGGCCAATCTGGGGATATTTTTGACATCGCTATGGTTGCATCACAAAGGGAAGGATCTATTCCTATCGACGCATGATCAAGCTGTCTAATGGTCCCACCATATGGGCCTGCCAAGGTTAGGGGTGTAGATAAGGTTGCGTCCATTTGCCAATTGTCTTGCAAAAAGAAAAAGAGAAAAGAGAAAATGCCAGAAATAAAAGTTGTTACATTGTTTCCTTTTTTGCCAAGAAACAATAAGAGTTAGAATTACGTGCTAGAGAAGTTTCTAGTTTAAAGTCTTAGTGGACCATTACAAATACACGTAGTTTATAAAAAAAATGACGAGCTAGGCTTCTAAGATGCTAGCATGAGATGTCTGTAAAGTCGGCTAAAGGGTGTAACGTGGCGTGTCTAGCATATCGAAATAAGTAATTTTAAATTTTTTATACAGGTTGTAATTAATGTGGCTGATTTATGAGGTGATAACTATGCATTAGTTTAGGGTCATTTCAGACCGTAACTCATGTGATATCTATAAAATTAATGCCCCAATCTTCACGTTTCATGTCATACTGACACTGGCATTTTGGGAAGGTTCCACATCGATCGGGCAGAAAGAAAAGGCTAGTTTTGAGTATTTCATTTATAAATGAGTGGTTTTGCTCAAAATAGGTCATAGGTATTGCGAATTTGGATTTGGGTATAGCAAGAAAGGAGCATGAGCAAAGCATAAACAAAAGATTTTTTACGAAGGTTTTGTTCAACTGCAACTATGGTGCCAAAGGTCAAAGGGAAGAATGCCAAATTGGCGAGGATTGATGAGGTGAAGGAGAGTTTGCAATGGGTTTCGCAGGCGAGAGTTAAAGCTCAGGAGGTTTCTCCACTCAACTGGTAAGTCACCTTTCACACTTTTACACCATTGTTATTCTTTTTTGCAATGTCATAGTTGTATTTGTTTCAAGTGTGTATGTTGCGTTGGGAATTAATATTTGTTTCAGTGGACTGAGCTATTGTAGTTTGTTGTATTGCACTTGAGGCAGACTTTGTATTATTACAAAGGTTTGAGTAATATTGAGCAATATTGTGTAGATGTAATGTATAACTGGAAAAAAAATCTAAGCATGCGTAGCATAATCAATTTTTTTTATGTGTTATCCGTGATAGTCACAAGTTACGCTAGAGGAATACACAGTGTTGCTTTCATTGCCGTTGTCAGGGACCTTGAGTTGTTGCAAGGGTTTGGGCGATTTTGGCTATGTATCTCCAGTGTAATTTGTAATTTTCTGTGTAGAAAGAACCCTAAGGTAGCATGATGAATATTCGTGTCTAAATAGTTTATCTAATAGTAATGCGTTTTATTGCGTAGTGTTATGCTAAAGCCCATCCTAATCATTTTGGACATTGTGGGTATCCTATGCTACTTACATTGTCCTGTGGCCAACGTTCCTCCTCCTCACGCTTGTATAAAGGAGGAGGCAGTATGGTTCTGAAGGGGTGCATAGGAGTTCCTACAGTTTTTGCTTCTTAACTACAGTGTTATCGTTTGGTCACATTTACCAGGTGATATAGTTGCAGCTATATGAGAAATGCTGTTGGTTGGATCGATGCAAGGCATCTTGACTTTCTTGACAAATGGTGCTATTGAAACTATGCAAGTGCAAGACTGTGAATAGAGTGCCATAGATTTGAGGCATTTGAGTTGGATCTGGGATATGTCTAGCTTTAACTATTATCATGCCTATAACACTTTGTTCATGGCTCAACATCTTGGAACCTACTTTCAGAATCCACCTGGCATTGTGTACTATGCAGGCAGGTAAGTTTCCATTTCCACATTGTAATAGGCTCACTACTATTTAAATTTGTACTAAGAGTAAATTAGTAATATGCTATCTTGTATGGTGTAGGTTCTTTATCAATGACAGTGGTTTGTTGGGTGATAACGATACATTATCTTTAACCGAAAGGGCCATAAAGGAATTTACTTCAATTAGAAATGTACGAGCCGGTGTCATGGGATAACTGGCCTTCGAAATCCTAGAATATCCTATTCGCTATGCCAAATTCTTTGTCAAATGTAAGAAACTTGGATGGTTGGATGGGGAATGGACTTTAGACCCTCCCCTCACCATCGCAGATGTGTAAAGGAAAATCCCTCCATTTCCTTTGCCATTCGGGCCTGGTAAACTTTATTATAATGATTAAGTGTACAATGTCATTAGTTGTAGTGATGTATAAAGTTTTTTTATTTTTTGTATTATCTTGACTTAATTGTTGTTTCATGTTAACAGTCAGGAAATTACGGGAAGTTAAAATCAGGGCCTCCGGTCGTGAGGCCAACAATATCTTCTTCCGTTATGGTGACATAAAGGAGGCATAGTGCTAGCTAGGCCATAGAGTAGCTCCAGTTTTATTGACCAACAACCTTTGGGAGGCCAAACTGATGGACCTATTCTTGGCCATAACCCTTGATGTCACCGTGGGTGAAATGTTGACTCTAGCCAACTCTTTCAGCGAAGATGCTGAGCATCTTTGCATACACGTATGTAATATGCGTGTGAATTTTGATATAGATGCTCAACTTTTCACTGACATCTTCAGCATCCCCTCCAATGGTTTTCCTATAGAGGAAAAGATGAAGAGGAGTTTGAAGTGCTAGGAAGAAATAGAGGAGTGGCTAGGAGTCAAGAAGGAGACTAAGGGGATCTCTACTAACAGAATCAAGTTGGAGGTGGCCAACACCAGTTACCCCCTTTTTTGAGCCCGGGCCTTCCCTAAGACACTCTCACAAGGGAGATTCCTCACCATAGAACAGGCATAGATTATGTGAGAGGTTATGAAGGAGGGGACCCGGTTCAATTGGGCCAGCTATTTTGTTGAAGGTTTACACGCAGAAATGGTCAAGCTTCATAAGAAGCTTGAATCCCGTTTCAATGTGCATTTTTTCTCCTTTATAGCATGCTTCTAGCATTTCACCGAATTTTTGGTAGTCCAAAGGAATGGGTTCTGGGTGCAACAAGACTGCAGCGAGATTTCCAAACCATGGATCTCCCATGTTTTCGGCACAATCAGGTTGCAAGACCCTCCTGAAGGAATCGGGGAGTCGTTATCAATAACGACTAAGAACATGGTGGCACCTTGAACATGTGGTTAAGATAGCATGGGTAGGGTGATCTCTTCCTACACTGGTGATGTGTCAAGAGGGAAGAATTTGGAAACTGAGATAGTGGATTCATCAGTGCGATAGAAGAGGCCTCGCTTGACGGAGGAAACTACCAAGCCAATAGGTGGCGTGGGGAAGAAGGTGCAGGTTAGATTTAAGAGGAGTAATCCTCCAGTTGGTAAGTAGTGAAATGTATTAATGGTTATAATTATGGTATGTAAAGATAGTTGTATAGCATAATATTTGTTGAACAAGAGTGAAATCTTGTGTTAACTTGGGTGACAACGAAGAAGAAGGTTGTGGAGCAGTTGACCCCTGAAACAGGGGCTATAGTTTTGTGGCACAGAGAAGGGGCCCCAGTCTCAGAAGAGGAGGCTCCTTTCAATAAAACAAGCAGTGCATAGGGTCCTATGCATGAAGAGGAAGGAGAAGTAGAGGATTCCAAAGCTCTTTCAGCTGGAGCTGTGAAAGGTAAGTGTTTTGGCACTTGTTGAAATTAGCTTTGGTCAAACCGTAAACTTTACGCTATTGCTTTTGAAGGTTTTATTAGTCATCATGACGCTTCGTTTATGTGTTCATATGTAATTTTTCTTGCATAATAGGTGATTAGAGTGTATATCTATCAATAGTGGCGACCCAATCTTGGGGTAAATTTCTTGATAAATTTGCCTTTATGGAAGGTGTCGTCAATGACATGATCGGTTGCTTAGAGTGAGTCGATCCTGAAGTCGGTACGTTGCGATCATTACACAGGAATTATTGGACCATGGTATTACACTACCTAATTACACCTAACCACCATTCTATGTTACTAGGACCTCACCTTAGATGGGATTCATCAGAGCCTATTGATTTAGACACCACCGAACCTTCATCTGAAGCGACTGTCGTGCCACGCCACATTTACGATGAGATGGGTAAATGTGCTATATGCTCGACTCGCTCCTTATGGGAATGTCAAAACATGAATGAAGACCTTTGGAAAAGATTGCAAAGGTTAGAAAAGGAAAGGGTGGCTTTAAGTGAAGAGGTTGGGGACTTAAGGTCGCAAAACGAATTCCTGCAAGCCCATGGAACTAACAATGAGGACTAGCAGATGGCTGTTGTTGACTATGCCCATTATTGGACGGTTGTCAGGAACAGTGTCTAGACCAACTGTGAATTGGTGGAGAAGTTAATGTAGATGGATCTCTTGGCTCAGAAAAACAAAAACTAGAAGGACTTTAGTGTGAGTGTCCAGGAGTGGGGGCAAACACAGAAAGACCATAAACATGTTTATAAATGAGAAAGTGCTACCTATCGTCAATATTACAAGGATTCTGCCATTGAGGCTCAATTACTATGACTATTCCTTGATGTCATTAGTGCTTCCAGGGCATTTGAAAAGTTCCAAGAGCAAGTGACAGTGAGTGTCTCTCCAAAAAAGGAAATGACCCTTCCTAGGGGTGAGATTACCATCCCTTCTTTCTTCCCTGAACCAGCCCAATGGACCCCTGTGGAGAAGGGTAAGGTTAAGGCTGGAGCTAATCTAGGGGATGGAGTTTGATCTGAGCTGACCGAGGATGAAATTATGCAACGACTATGGGTTGGCTTAGAATAGATCCCTTTTGCTACCAATGCAGGACTGTCATAGGTAAATCGTAGTGTTATTGTGTTTGACTTTTCTGTTATACTTAGGTTTGATGGCAATGTTAATATATGTATCATGTCTAATTGCAGGAGTGATCTGAGGAGGATCCTCAGCAGGATGGATGTAATAACGACGACAGTCCTTATGAAGGGGATCTATAAGAAATAGAACATGATAGAGATGATCAATGTCATGGCAAGTAGTCATAGGTGGAAGAGCCTCACAGAGAGGGCCATCCTCATGAAGAAATTCTTCATGAAAAGGGTAGCCCCTATGAGGATGATTTACTCAAAGTAGATGTGGAGTTAGGAGATACAAGGGACAGTAGGGACAAGGGGGATTCATAGCATGGCTATATTAGCCATGGTTTTATTATGATGAGATGGAACAAGAGACAATATTTTTCTTTTAACGTATTTAATGCAAATCTTGTTGTTAGTTTAATCGTCTTAAGTTTAACGTTCGTTTGTTGTTTTCATTTTCGTTTCATGCAAAGCATAATTGAATAGGTTTTTGACGCTATGACAAATTATAGTTGGTTTTAAGCGTAAAGCATAAATGGATTTACTAGTTTAAAGCCATTGCAGGCCACTAAATGATTGATGCTCAAAGCGTAAATGGGATCGCTAGTCTTAGGCCATTTCGGGCCTTCGCTAGTTTTAGGCCATTTCGAGCCTTCGATAGTTTTAGGCCATTTTGGGCCTTCGCTAGTTCTAAGTAAGTAAAGAAGATAGCTGATGGAAATGTGAAGACACGCATACATATAACAAGTAAAGCTGACAAGCGTAAAATAGAATAGCTAGTGGAGAATGTAAAGATATGCGTAAATGTAACAAGTAAAGCTGACAAGCGTAAAATAGAATAGCTAGTGGAAAAAACGTAAAGATAGGCCATGGGATAGTTAGGCCCCATAGTTCATCTACTAACTCTGTAGTTTCTTCTTAATTACCTTCACCTTTAGTGACACGTAAGGGTAGGGAGATTTATGACTCTGTTCCTTCTCATCACCATTTTCTTCCTAGAATGGAAGTTTGGCCCAAGCTAGGCTATCATCGGCCATCATTTTGGCCTGTTCAAAAGTTTGAATAGGGGATTGGTCTTCGGGAATTTCAATTTTCAAACCCTATTCTATTTCTATGTTGTTGATAGCCTGAGGGGTCGTTTCATCACCGTGGATAACCACTTCCCATCCCATGTAGGGTAGATGGATTTCATGATGGATAGGTGATGAAACTGCCCTCAGTTGAGCTAACCAAGATCTTCCTAAGATTAAATTGAATCCAGGCATCTCTTCGACGATAATGAACGTTGCATCTGTGGGGAATTGAACCCTTGCTACAAAGTTGATGTGAACCATCCCTTTGACTTGTACTTGTGCCTCGTTGAACTACATTAAACATGATGTAGTTGTAGGACTAATCTGATCGATCAGGCCTAGTTTATCCACTATGGGATAGGGAATGACATTGGTGGCTACTTTGTCATCTACATGTACCCTCCGGATTTGGTGCTAGCCAACTCGGATGATGATGAACATGGGCACCATTGTCGCCTAACCTTTTTCTGGATCATCCTTAATGGATTCATCATGGAAGTTCAACAGGGTAGGTTCAGGCTTCTCAGCGGTGAGCGGTAGCATAACAGAATGAATTGCTTCTTCATCCACTGGCAGGCTTTCATCAATAGATATGGATGTTAACATATGAACCATGTTCTCACGATGTTTCTGTGACATCATGAGCAAGTCATAGAGGCTCAATGTCATATTCTTTTTCCTTAGAACTTGTTTGACTTGTGTAAAGGCGTCGAAGAGGTCTTGGCCATGATCTGGTTGTTTATCACTCTTTTCCTCTTCCATTCACCCCAAGAGGAAAATTTCTTGAGGAAGAGTAGTATCTGGTTGATGATTGTGTTTCACCTAGCTAGGAAGAGATGGTCATGTTTGTGTAATTTTGGCCTCCTTGGAAAGTGGGGCTAAGGGCATGGAAGCGAGGGGTTTAGGTTTGGGAAATTCCAGTGTAAGACAATCCTTGGACGTGTTAGTTGTCATACCCCCCCTCTTCTTTTCTATTGATTTGAGGTTGGGGGATCGACTTAGAAGTTTTCTCTTGTGAAGGAGTGACTGCTGATGGTTTTGGCACCCTGATGACAAAGGGTACCTTGGGCATAGGCATGGACTAGGCCATGGCTTCAACGATAGTAGGCTGTCGAGCAATGGTCTAAAGATGGGTTCGAAGAACAAAAGGTTGCTTTGGGCCATCCCCCGTCGATGCTGATGGACCTGCCGCTAGGGGCAGACGAGGAGGCATTTGCAACACAAAAGGCCATTTTGGCCGTCCCTGACCATTGCCCTCTTCTCTTACCATGTTGATGGTGTACCCTGCATTATTTGCATTTAACGAGTCTCTAATACACATGCATGTCTTGATTTTCTGGGCGTGCTAGACTACTACTATCTAGGATCAGGTCACCTTGATCGATCAGATGTTGAATGTCATCTTTCAACACCCAGCAATAGTCCGTGTCATGACCACATAATTGATGGTAGTCACAATACTGATCCAACCTGAAGTTCTTGGGAATTGGTGGTTCATTGGGTTGGGCCAAGGAGGGGTTCTTGAGTGACTCACAATGGTGCCTGTGGTGTTTTAGAGCCTCCTCAGACACCGTCTTGTGTCGAATATGGCTAGTTTCTAGTAATTGCTTCAAGAGTTCAGAAGGCTTTACAGGTAGAGACACGTAATTTGAAAGATCTTTATGCTCAAATTTAGGCCTCAGTTACAGAGGTGCTTCAGGGGCAGAAGGTGTCTCTTGATTAGCACCACTTGAGTTAGTTGTCGGCTCAGCAGATTCTGCAGGTATTTTCTTGTTGTTATTTTTCTTCTTGCCTCCTTCAGCAACCGCCGCTACTATTGTTAGCATGGCCTTACCTTTGTCCTTACCTCTACTGTGGGCATTCTTGTAGACCACATACGCCAAATATTTGCTAGCCTCATCCACATCTTGGATGCTCTTAGTCTGAGCAAAGGCTTGGTTGAGGGAGCGGGGAGCAAGGTAATATAGTTTAGACTTGATAAAGTCGTTAATTGCCCCTTTAAAGATCGCCAATAGATGGGCCTCCGCGATGGGTTCGTGGATTTCATTCAAGGTAGCGCTCCATCGCTGTATAAACTTTTGAATTGACTTGAGCTGGTCTAGCGTGACTTCTAGTTTTAGGTTGTACTTGAAACGGGTCAGAAACTACGTTAACAGCTCTTACAAAGTTGAAATGGAAGCACGTGGGAGTGCTCGATACCAGTCTAAAGCTTTACCCGTTAAAGACATAGCAAAGACACAAATGATAGTATGTGACCATTCTTGCAATAGCAGTGATTCTAATCTAAAAGTAACCAAATGAGCATTGGGATCACCTTCCCCACTATATTTCATAGAATGGGGGAGCAGCATTCCAGGCGGTAACGATAAGACAGACACCACTAGGCTAATAGGATTTTCATGGTAAAAATCCATGACTTGTATTGTGTTTGAACCAGTAGCCTTTAGAAGTTTGACCTATTCTGTAAGATTCTGAATAAGCTGGAAAGCTTGATCCAGACCCGTATTTGGAGAGGTCGTTTGTGGAATGACAGGAGGAGCTACGCTAGGTGGCAGAATGGGGATGGCCTCCACTGGTTGTGCCATTTGGTACACTATTTGCATGATTGGGTGTATAGGCAATGGCCTTGTAATAGGGTTTAATGGCTGCAGGAGCTGGCTTTAATGAAAGAGCTGATGGAACATCTACGTTGGTTATGCAACATGAGGCATGTTTGAAGCCCACCATGCCATAGTGATGGGCCTTGTTATCTGGGTCGAGATGAAGGTGGGTGTTGTAGGTAATTGTGAAGTGGGCATCACGTGTACATGCGGTGACCTAGGTGCAGGTACATGATTAGGTGGATTAGGTAATTGCACCTGCTGAGGTATGATTTGTGATGGACCTTCACCTAGAAGGATAGTTGGAGAGAGAAAATGTAGATGCGGTGAATGTGGGATTTGATTAGTATTGGATAATGTTAAAGGCATGGTGACCATGAACAAAGGGTTTACACAAGACTTCATGAAGGGAGGGGCCATGGTGATGTCCACGTGACTGCCTTCCTCAGAGTGAGAGTCTAGATCATCTTGCCTGTCATGAAGCATTTCATCATGGAACAACTTCTCGAGTTTTTTTGGTGATGTCTTAGCCATCAGCATTTGATCTAGGATCCACTTTTGTTGAGCTGTCAAGGGTATAGTTGCGTTAGGTGAAGGAATAAATTCCTTCCTGTTGCAGTACATGAATTAATATTCTCATTTTTCCTCAAATTCTTGTGGATACATGGGCAGGTTTGCTACTAGTTTGGCATAGAGGAAATTATAATTTTCTTTGCGCTAAGAATGCCCCTCAGGTTCTTTGTTTTGAATCCTGAGGGAGCAGCGTGGTCACACTAGACTGGTCAGCGGCTCGACAACAGGGGGCATAGTTTGCAAGATCTAGGGATTCTCGAAGTTAGCAGTGTCAACAGTAGTGGTTGATGCAGCCATTCTTTACATGGTTGGGAAGTAATGAAAATAAGGCTAAAGATTGCAAAGGAAAAGGGTAAACCAATGTAATTTTCAGGGCTTTCTATCTTGTAGAATTCCAAAGGAATCATCGAAGCAACCAATCTGAACCGCACAATGATGGAAAAAACCTTGGAGATAATACATTTATGTCGATTGACAATGGGTACAGATAGCTTACAAGACTACCCGTAAAGTGCCGATCGGAGGTTCAGGCCCTCCTTCTAGTGCCAAAAAATTGTAACGACAGAAAAATTCGGTCGTTGGAAATATTGAACAGGGATCTATGTACACAGTTTTAACCCCAGATTCATGCGAGGGCTGTGCTAGAGAAAACAAATCCAAGGTGCCCTGAACAGTCTTGTTGATCAGATAGGGACTTAATTAGTCAGTAAATATTTTTATGATGTTTAGGTGATAAAATGGCAGTTTTTTATGAAAATATGTAATATCGTTGACCTCAAAGGTAATTGAAAACGATGTAATCAATTTAAGACAATTTGCAAAAATCCGTATAAATGGGAAACAAGGGACCAGATTTAGAAAGCATGAGATCCCAATATTTGGGATTCAACTCAAGAACAAAATATGTTGGATACAATGATTACAGGCAAAATTTGATTTAGGTGGAGTACGTGCCAACAACAAGAAAGCTATTTAAAGATAAAATAGGCAAAGGTCGATCTATCTTGTTCTAGCGAATCTGGGTATGAGGAGGTCAGACCCAAAGTAGAATGTCCGTCAACCAGCTATTTCTGATCAAGGGTTCTTGCCAATCACTAATCCTCTTTTGCTCTCTTATCAATCTTTGCCAAAAGTTGTTAATGATTTGCCAATGGAAGAAAATCTCTTATGGAGAGAATTTTCCAATCTTAGGAAAAATTTTGCCCCCCTAGATCCTTGTCAACTAGGATATTTATAAGGCTAGGGTCAAGAGAAAAAAGCAGTTTAGGTGACACGTGTCTGGAACTTACAAAATGCCTTTGACTTGATGCTTTTGTATTTGCAGCCCGTGGCATCATGCTACATTACGCTTTGTGGCATAATGCGTCGTAAACCACTCTTGTATGAGCTTTGGTGACCAATTGTTCCTTGATTACATTGCGTCATGTTGGATTATGTTGCATCATGTTAAATTACACTGTGTAGCATAATTCAGCATAAAATGGTGAATCTTGTAAAAAAGTGCTATCATCATGCTTCCTTTGTTTCTATTCAATTTTCTGGGATTTATTATGCTACACTACGTAACACAACGTAATTGGTCCCTTGTCCAGGAAAGAGAACTTGCTAAAATGCACTGCAAACTGTAGATTGTTGCTTAAGCCTTAAGATTTTGCTAAATTCTCAAAGTTCTGAATTTTTTATCATTTTTATTGTTACGATGGACTGTCTTCTGGTATTACACTGCGCCGCACGAAATTACGCTATGTTGCGTAATACAGCATAATATGTCAAAAGTTAAGATTTTCGGAACATAGAAAACTTGCAAAGTTGAAGGCTTTCTGTCGTGCACCCCTTGTCTTGTTCTGTCTTCTGGAGTTCATTACATTGTGCTGTGCATCACGGCAGAATATACCCTCAACTGAAGCAAGAACTTGTTGGGCTGCATTTTGTCGCAAATCCTTGACTAAATCACAAGATTTTGTCAAACCGTCAAAGCCTCAAAATTTTCACGGTGTTTCAATTCCGACCAAGAGACATTAGTAGGGATGGCGCCTATGTTTGTATTATTTAGTGTTTTTTCAATTTCAGTAGGATTGGGAGTTAACGTTGGATTTAAGTTTTGAGGTATTCTCATGGTTCCTTGCTTAGGTTCAAAGAACTCAATTTTTGACTCTTGATCTACTCTACAGTGTGAGGAAGTAGGTGGTATAATTGCATACCCATATATGATGATCTCACCACCCTCGTAAGGTAGGTGGATCTCCTGATGGATTGGTGAGGATATGGCTTTAAGCTAAGCCGGATCAGATTAAATCCTGGCATTTCATTAACTACTATGAATTCATCCGACATGGGGAATTGGTTCCTAGCTATGAAATCCAAGGTAACCATACCTTTCACTCCAACACGGGAATCACTAAAGGATTTTAGGAAAGAAGTTTTCATGGGCTATATTTGTTCGATAAGTCCTAGTTTTTTGATGACAAGAAAAGGTATTACATTGGTTGCCACACCGTCATCGACATGCACCCTACGTATCTTGAAATGATTAACCTATATCATTATGAATATAGGGGTTGTAGTAACTTCCCCTGTTTTCTCATCTAGCTTAATGTACTTAGCACAAATCTCTAGGGATGTAGTCTTTGATTCCTAAGATTGTGTAGACAATACTAGATGAATGGATGGTTCATCTACAAGAAGGTCCTCACTAACAAAGACCGAAGTTAACATATGCACGAGAGCTTCTCGATGTACTGGTGAAGTCATTACTAGATCATACAGGCTTAAAGAAGTATTCCTTAGTTTCAAAGCTTGTGTGACCTTGGTCAACGCATTTGCTAGGTCTTTACCATTTGGGGCACCCATGTCTGTAGAGATTTGGTCCATTTAACCTATCATCCATATTTCCCATGGAGGGGTTTTTACTAAAGATGCTGGGTTTGGGACATGACTTGTCACATTATTCTTATTTTGATGATTTGTACTAGGCTCATTAATGGGTGGACCCATGGGAACAACATTTAGCAGTGTTGGCTTTGCTGGTCCCAATTTTTATTGATGGTTTTCTCTTTGCAAATGTTATCTTGTTAGTCTATCGACAAGACGTTCTCGTAGAGGTCACAGGGAAATGGAGGTGGGTTGTGTATTAGGGTATTTTGACACCTGAATCACAAAGGGAATGGGTCAATTTTCAAATGGTGTGGTTGTGGCTGCAACAAAAGGAGGTACACGAATAACGAATGGTCGCAGTGGTGTGGGGGATGTGTGCATGTTGAAAGGGGTTTGAGGATATGTTGGGGTAGGTGTGTTTTCTAAAGGCCTATAAATCACAAAATGTTTTCAAGGAACATCTTTTCTATCTTCCACATGGATAGTATTAATCACATATGGTGCATCGTTAGTATTGAGAGGATCCTTGTAGACCCCCATGGATTGGTTTTGGGGTCTTATTGGATTTGCCTCGTCGAATACTACTTTGCCCCTATCAATCATGCATTGTATATCTTGTTTCAACATAAAGAAGTAATTAGTCCCATGACCACACTGTTGATGATATTCACAAAACCTATCCAACCTAAAGCCTTTTGGAATGAGAGGTTTATTGGCTGTTGCTAAGGCTAGATTTTTGGCCAATTCACAAGATCGATCATGTCTTTGAGAGGCTGCAGGAGACATTTGTTTGTGTTGAATTAGCCTAACCTTTAGAAGTTGATCAAGCAATTGTCAAGGCTTCATGAGCAATGGTGTGTATTGAGTGGGGTCTTTTCCTTCAAAGGTATAGGCATGACCTCTGTTGTTGTTTCTATCTAAAGAATTTTCGGCTGTAGGGGTGGGTGTGATTCTTTCATAGCTATTTGGTATAGTAGGTTATTTTCCTTTTTGTCTTGGATGACTAGGTTAGGTTGTTTTAGCCACTACTATTACTGTTGTTTTGGATTTATCTTTCCTCATATATTGGCTCCTAAAGGTTGAGTAGGCTGGGTCATTACTTGTTTGTGCCACCTCTTCTATGTCTTTGATTTGTATGAATGCTTGGCTCAATGTTCAGGCTTTTAGATAGTAAGTATTTGACTTAATAAAGTCATTCACAGCCACCTTAAGGATGGTAAGAAGATATGTTTTAGGGATAGGTTTGTGAAGTTCATTTAAGGCTACACTCCACCTTTGGATAAATTTTTGTGCTGGCTCTAATGAAGCTTGTTTAATTTGAATCAAGCTATCTAACATGGCTTCAGGTTTTAAATTGTACTTGAAACAGGTGAAAAATTAGTGCAATAAATCCTCTAGAGAAGATATGGAGCTACAGGTTAAATCTCAGTACTAGTCTAAGGCTTTTCCGGTTAAGGACATAGCAAACACATGAAAAATTACATGGGACCATGCCTGAAGCAAATAATTTCTATTTGAAACATCATTAGGTGGGCATTTGGGTCTCCCTCTCCATTGTACTTGGTCAACTAGGGTAATGAGACTTCCTTTGGCAAGGTCAAGGGTGGAACTGAGGGGTCAATTGGATCATCTTGATAGAAATCTAGTACCTTGACTTCCTGAGTGTTCACAAGTTTAAGATGTTTTAATTCTTCTACCAAGGAGTGCATCATTTTTTGTATGTCTACTCATTCTTGGATGGTAGGCAGACCAATGAATTGAGTAGATTATGGCCAATAATGATTCAGTTGTTGCATTGTTTGTGGAAAGAGAGGTTGTTGGGCTAACGTTTGTTACAGTGGAATAGTATTCAGGATTGAGACTACAGCCAATGGAACCCACTTCCCTACCATAGGTTATGAACACCTTGAACATGTTGGGTCAGAGTAATTAATGGTGCTTCATGGATCTGCACCTAAGGTATGTAATGGATGAATGTGGAAGCTAGTATGACTGATGGCATCCCAATTACTTGAGGTCAAAATATTGACCCTGTGTTATTTTGTGGAGGGATTTTTTGGGATTGTACTTACAGGGGTACAATGGAAGTGGACGCATCAAAGTGAACTTTATTGAGCATAGAGAAGATAGGAATGGAAGCAAGTACCTCTTGTCAGAAAATTGGTGCTCGAGTGTTTGCGGATGAAGGGGGAAGCACAGTTTCTTTTAGAAAAGGATGGAATAATGGGTTTGTATAGGCATGGGGACTGACGGTGTGGTAGGAATCTCCATGTTCAGATTGGGCTGCAAAATCATCTTCCGCATCTTGAGGCTCTATTGGTGATAGTTGTAAGGCTTGACTTCTTACCATAAGAAGCTGGGATATGAGTTTATGATGATTTTTAGACAACAAGATTATGTTGAATGCTAAAGGGATGAACTCACGTCCTCCCTTGTGGATAAATTCATATTCTCGCTTCGCTTCCCTCTGTATATGGTCAAATAGGTAGGTTGGCTTGGATTTTGACACAGATGAAGTTATACTCTTTGGGTGTAAGAGTCACATAAGTAGGGCCTTTGCCCTGTAGCCTGAGTGACTAGCATGTAGGGCCTTGGGGATTTATTTGTTCAATAATGGTTATGGATTTTGTAGCAATCACAGGGTTCAAAGTTTCAGCCCCAAAGTTAGAGATCGATAGTGTTACTGGGTTGATTTGGGAGGATTCCATGATGAACTTGAGTAGACTGGGCTAGATGAGTTGGATTGCAAGCAACCACAACGTGACCAGCATGACACAACTGTAGCATGACCAAACTACAGCGTGACCAATGTGACCAAACCATAGCATGACCAATCTACAGCATGAACAACGTGACCAAACTACAGTGTGATCACAGTGAGCAAGCTACAACATGATCAATAGTGACAGGGAGACTCACAGGGATAGGGACAAGATGAACAAGTTTTGACTTGTCGCTTGATCATCATTTTAATAGAAAATAAGCAAGTTGGCCCTCCTTCTAGAACCAATTTACTGTTCTGACCTAAATCGTCAGTATAATGCTAGAAGGAAACAGACACCGAAAGATCATCGAGTAGGCACAGCTGACTCTGCCTTTACTTGAGGGCAAGCTGGAAAAGGGAATGAAGGCAAAGTGCCTTGGATGGTCTACATGCAAATCAACCAAGGACTTCCCCAAGCATAAACTATGGCTTGCGCTGGGGTTATCGTAACTGATGTCTTAAAACATGAACAATGCGTGTAAAATATAAATAGGATCATAAATAGAATATAAGAAGAATGTAAACTGAACGTAAACTGAATGTAGTAAGCAGAATGTAAATAGAATGTAAACTGAATGTAGTAAGTAGAATGTAAACAGAACATAAACTAAATGTAGTAAGCAGAATGTAAATAGAACATAAACTAAATGTAGTTAGAAGAATGTAAACAGAATGTAAACTAAATATAAATGGAAATAATGGTTGGTTAGCAAAACGAACTGAATTGTATTGCTTAGAGAAGATGTGCACTCGTCAAAGCATAGCGACACGTGTGGATGGCAGGTCAAACTCCTAGCCCTAGGTTGATGTGACTCGATGATGTGATGTATGTGAGAAGTGCTTGGATGCCAGGAGTTAAGTGTGCTGAGCACCCAAGGATTGCTGATTTTCTGTATGTTCTCAGAATTGCCAATGTCTCCAATTGCCAACCCCTGGTTCATGTGAATTGACAGGGTATTTATAGGGCTAGGCCAGGCTCAGGTGTAAAAATCCAGAATGGATACAATGGTTGGGATTTAACAGAAAATGGATCAAGTGACACATGTTCGATGGACAACCGTGTGTGAGTTGGTCATGTGCTGGCAAGCTACATTTTTGACCAGGTACATTGCATTTTACAACTCGTGGATTACTCAAGCCCATGGGAGTACATAAAATTTATACTGTGAGGGCTCGACATGCCCACAAATGAAGAAAATTTGTTAAGAAAATCAAAGGGATTCACTCCAGCTCGCTTGAAACTTCTTGGTCCCTAAATCGACTGTTGTAGGATGTCGATCTGAAGAGTTCTATGGCTACTTGAGGTGGTTTTATTCTACTAGAGCTTCCAGTGTGAATGGATGTGGGCTTCAATGTGTGTTGAATTGAGCTTTAGAGTACTCATGCTACATTCACACCCAGTATTTGTCTTCAGCGTGTGTGTCCTAGCATCCCAATGTCCCAGTGTCTAGCGTGCGTACACTGCACTCACGTTGTATTCACACCCAGCATTACCTTCAGCGTGAGTGGGGCAAAAGACATGTTTTGATATTGATTTCTGAATTTCAAAGCCTAATTCTTGAAGTGTAACTATTGCCTACCTATGTGTGATCTTGAGGTTGAAAACTGAGGTTGATGTATCTTGTTCTTGAGCCTTTTTGGTAGGTCACGTTGCACTCACACTGTAGCATGACCATAGCGTGACTTGCAGCATCACTTGTAGCGTGACCTACAAACACCTATGAAAACTTGAAATTTTTGACTTAAAATTTGGAGATTCTGGAGGCTGAAGTCTAGAGGTTGTCGATGGTGAGCCCGAGGATGATTTTCTCCTTTGAAAATCTGATTGTTTTGACTTGATTTGGAGGCTTTGAGAGTTGGTCATGCTGACTCAACTTGCAGCATGACCACAGCATGCCCACAACATGCCCTTCACCTTTTGACTTCATTTTGATACTATTTGGAGTTGGTTACACTAGGGTCAAGCTAGTTTTGACAGCGTGAGCAACTTGCCTTGGGCAAGATGAGTGTGAGCTCCCTACCTTAGCCAAATTTTTCCTCTAGAATGCCAGGGAGGGCTTGGGTCATCCTTGTTTCAAAGTGCTAGGCTGAAATTAGTGGTATTCCAATGAGTAACTATATGATACAATGACTCACCATTGGCTTGTTAATGAGATAGCAAATTGTACTATGATCCATGTGAACAAATACTTTGTAGCCAAGCACATAGTGCTTGAACTTTTCTAAAGCATATCCACTACCATTAATTCTTTTTTCATGGTGGTGTAATTTAATTGTGCTTCCAAAATGCTTTTTCTCACACAACGGATGTAGTATGGGCATTTCTTATCATCCATATATGTGAGCACTACTCCCAAGGTATAGTTAGATGCATCCATTATAATGTGGAAGGGTTTGGACTAGTCTAGTGCTCATAGGATTGGTGTTTCTATGAGTGTCTTCTTTAATTGTTTGAATACATGTTCAAATTCCTTGGTCTAGATTATAGGTGCATCTTTCTTTAGAAGCTCTACCAATAGTTTTCAATATTAGAGAAATTCTTTATGAATCATCGATAGTAGCTAGTGTGTCCAAGGAATGATCGAACATATTTAATTGTCTCTGGCTGGTGTGTTATTCCTTGGATTATCCTTATCTTTTCTAGGTCTCCCTAAACCCCTACCTAAGTAATTATATGCCCTAGTACAATGCCTTCTTGGACCATGAGATGGCTCTTTTGCCAATTTAGCCACATATTTATTTCAACGCATATCTTTAGTACTTGCTCAAGGTGGTCCAAGGCTTGCTCAAATGTAACTTCATAGGTGGTGATGAGAGCAGTTACTCTAGCAATTTATTATAATTATTAGAATGGCTGTTTTTCTAATTATTAGAGTGGTTGTTTCTCTAAAATTAGAGTGGCAGTTTCTCTAAAATTAGAGGGGTATTTTCTCTAAAATTATAGTGGAAATTTTTCTAATTATTAAAGTAGTTGCTCCCAAACCTATAAATATAGTGCCTAGGTGCAAAATTTAGGGAGAAAGTCTTGGAAGGAAGTCTTTCAAGGGAAGTCTTTTAGAAGTCTTTTAGTAGTCAAGTTAGAGTATTTTCCAAGTGCCCATAGTAGCAAGTCTAAGTGTGGATGGATCTTTATTCGAGCATTATGTACCTAAGCACACCTTGTGTATTGTAATAAAGATGAGCTCTTGGATTCATCCTTGCAGCACTTGAGATTTTTTTTCTTGCTCATTTATTTTATTTTATTTTATGCACTTTACATTTCTATTATTAGCACACATAGTATGATCACTTCGAGCATGCATGTAACACTTGGTAATCCAGTAACGATTAGCGTTTCGTAATCGCAGTAGTGTTGTGCTAGTTCAGGATGTGTACGACAAATGAGAATGGATACTAGTGTTAGGATTAGTTAAAGCCTAGTTGCTTGGTAGTTAAGTTAAATTATTCACTTCATTATCTTTCTCTCTCCTCCATTATTAGTAGCAGGACATAAAAACATAAAAGCTATAAAAATCATATGCCTCAAGCTTAGTTAACCATACAATCGTGACATACAAGTAAGTTTGGGAAGACAATGATCAACCAACCTATCTTTGTTCCACAAGGGTGCATAAGAAATTATTCCTTGGAATTCGACCAGATCATGCATGAAACACCCGCATTCGTATGGTTGAGTGTAGGGGTACCTCACTGCTCATCGTTGGCGCCATTGCTAGGGACTTAGTTGTTTGTGCGATAACTAGAATATAGGAAATCATTCACATCATTAGAACAAACCCATAGGGTTGATTGAGAAAATAATAAATAAGAATGCATTGCACACTGAACAAAAAAGTATGTCTCCTTCTTTATTCGAAAGTGCCTCACTACCTAGGTCTAAAATAAGAAACAATTGGTAGCATAATACACATGGCATTGATTTATCAATCCCCCAATAGGTTTGAGTGGTATATATTCATCCCAATGAGTATATACTAGAATTCACCTTTATCCTCCATCAAGATGAACAACTACATTGGTGAGACTTAGAAAGTAACATAGTGTTACCTCCTGATCATTCAGTCTTGAGCATGCTTCTTCATGCTCTCACACGAATTAGCATGCTGCACTTACATGTAGAATACGTTATGATCCTTTGACAATATTGTAGGTAAGGAAAGGTATGTTTTTTTTTATTATTAAGCTTTCATTATGTCTATAATCTATTGGCATCCTTTTTTAATCCCATCCTAATTTTGGAAAAGAAATCTCTCGAAAGACATCTTCCTATAAAAAAAGATGTCTCTATGATTTTCAATGTGCCATGGGCAAGATGTCTACTATGAATTTCAAATGAGGGAAAGATGTCTTATTTTTCATTCAAAGCCCTTAATTCTTTGCCACTATAAAAGATAAAACCATGATTTTTATTATATTTTTTTAGATCTATCCCACATAGATTGCTAGGGCTCAACCATTTATAGTATATTTATTAGAGATGATGCACAAGAAGATTGGAACATCTAGGGTGCCATCAAAGAAACATTTAAGAGGAAGTTCTAGTAGTGTACCACCCTCTTACATGTCCCAATATCTCAACACAAGTGCACACTTTCATTACTATGAATTTTCTAGTTCTTGAGGTGCTAATTAGATAATTTTATTATAATATCATTGTTTTTAACACTATTATTGGGCACTCATGTCAATAGTTGGAGGAATTGTTGTTGAGATCTCTCCCCAAGTTGTGAATGTCATTCTAGGTATTTTTGGTCCTGATGTCTTCTGGATAATCATTAATACCATGTGTGACATTTGTACAAATGGTCTAATGCTCGTAGCATACAATGAATTTTGTCATTTATTGTTTGGAAAAGACATGTCTTTTAATAGTGGTCATATTGAGAGAAGAACAATGACTCTTGATGCCTCCTCCTTGTCAATCATTATTCTATGTAGTATCATGGTGAAAGGAGGTAGCTATAGTTATCTGTTGCCATCACAGGGTTTTGTACTTTATTGTCTTCTTACAGGTTCACCATTGAATCTAGGGCATACACTCTATTGATTCATTTTAAGCCTCTATGTGAAGGAGAAACTTCATTTTCACCCCTACTTCATCAGCCTATCAATTTACCAAAGGGATGTACCTATCCCAGAGATTCCTTTCATTAAAGACAAGAGGAGTGTTAGTGAGTACATTGAGAAGAGGAGTACTTCCCATGCCACAGAGGTGGGTTTGAACACCAAATTGAGGATAGTAGCAACATCATCATTTAGGACTTCTCCCTAGCTAAGAAGGTCAAAAATTTAGGTGCCCAAATTAGTTCATCACTAAAGAAGCTTCTTCAACCCTTTGTACAAGGTATCAGGAAGCTTGGGAGAAACCTCTCTTACTTGCATAATAGTTTGAATGTAGCTAGCATTCTACCTTCCTTTGATGGGTAGGTGTTTGAGAAGGTTACTATACCTCCTATATTCAATAGTGAGGAGGATGCTCTAACCCATCCAAGATACTTTGCAATAGTTGGATCCTCATGTGCATATGACTAGGAGATGGATTGAGATTTAGAGCCAAAGGCACACCCAATTGATATGTAGGGGGAGCATCATGCTCCTATGTAGTAGCCAAAGAACCATGATATAGTTCCTCCTACTTAACTCCTCCATCATTTTATGCTCCTTGCTCATTTGAGTAATAGGATATGAAGAGCATCTTTGGAACCATGTCCCAATGGGTACTAGTCCAAAATCCTCCAACTCCATCAACTCCACTAGCTTCATCATAGTATTGATTGAAGCTCCATCCTAGGCATGCTTCTGTGTAGCAAGTTGAGTCCTCTAATGAGGATGCTTAGAGATCAAACCCATCCTAGCACTAGTAGTGATGAGAATGAGGAGGAGACTTATCATCCATATAGGTTAGTAGAGGATTTAGAGTCTGAGGATGTGACCAACGTTAGTGATTTAAATTTTGGATGATTGTTTTCCCTCTTCTTTTGTTGATTCTCGAAAAGGAGAAGGCATTTTTTGGATCTCACATATGTCATTTTGGGGATATTGTACATATGTGAATGATGTTATATAATAGTTGTAGATAGTTTTACTTTGATGTGATTATGGATAGCTTGGTATAAAATAGTTTGCAAATGTGTTATATACAAATGATGTTTTTCCTTTTTATTTCTGTGTGGTATACCTTGCTCTTTATTTTTTGCATTTGCATTGTTTCACATACTATTGAACCTCCATGCTTATCCTAATCCCTAGCTATCATAGGAATTTATATGTCTTAATGCTTTCATTGGTCTATTTTTATGTATGTTTTTTTCTTATGATTTATCCTTTTTGGTTATATCCAAAAGGGAGGAGAAGTAGCTCATGTGTTATTATGTATTGGGACTATGTACTGGGACAAGACTAATCCATTTTCGTAAGTTTTTGGAAATACCAAAAAGGGATAGATTGTGGACCTTTTGGTATGTCAAAATGTTAAAAAAATGGAAGACAAGTGTGTTCATGTGTGTGTGTGTGTGTGATTGTTATGCTTGTAGGACAAGAACTTGGATTGAGAAAAGAAGGTTTGCAGAAGATCAAGGTTGTGGACAAGGAATGAAGAATTCAAAGTGTAAAGGAAAGTTGAAGAAAGATGTCTCTAAGAAATAGTAGACATCATGATAGAATTGAAGGATGCACATGCAATGACACATTCAAGAAACAACAAATGTAATTCATCAAATAAAGACATCTTCATAGAATTCAAGCTACTTATAGAAAGACATCTTCCACCAAACATAGACATCTTCCCGAAATCAATGCATGAAGACTAGTTTTAGAAAGACATCTTTTCTTGGACAAATATGTCTTCACAGAATAAAGAGTAGATGTAGAAAGATGTCTTAGGGACACAGAAGAAATCTTTCATGACCATTAGCTAGCCATTACATAAATTCCAAGATGGATTTAAAAACATGACAACTATAAGAAGAAATCTTTCTCATTGGGAAATATGAAAGTTCTTGTACTAGCATTGTGTAATCAATTATCAATCATTGTATTTATTTTAACTTTTCATTGTATTATCTCTTCTCCATTGTAAATTGTTCTATACTTTAAAGTGCAAGGTTCATCAAACTAGTTGCATTCATCCCTTGTAATTGTTGTTCTTTCTTGGACCTTGTAGGATTGATGTGCTTCTTGCAAGAAGGCATCTTAATTAAGCTTGTTGGGATCCTATGCAATTAAGTGGTTGTGTAGTGCCACAACACTCTAGAGTGGAGCTCAATATTGTAGAAGTTGTCAAAGCTTAGAAACCACATTCTAAGTTTCTCAGGACCTTGTGGGATTGAGTGGTTACTGTAGTATCACAACACTCTGGAGCAAAGCATAGAGATTGTGTAGAATGTGGTACCCTTCAAATCACATTTGAGAGGAAAAAACATCTAGAGGTGTGCTTGTGATCTACCCTCAAAGTTTGGACTACCCAAGCTAGGGAGCCATGTCAAATTTGGTGTGTTTGCTTTGTTCAAAGAATTTCAATTTAGGGAACTTATGCATCACCCGTTATAAGTTCAATGATCCACAAGATTGATTCAAATCTTTCATTTTCTTGGCTTCTTCTAGGTCTTACTACATTGAAGCCATAGGATATTTCACATATTTATAAATTTTATATTTATTTATATTGATTTTTCTTTCTTTCAATTGAGGTCTAAAATCCTTAATTTTTACCTTTAATTCTTTTTTCATTTTGTTTCTTTAAAACTATGTTAACTTCATTATGTTATTATCTAGCACATGGCCTCATATCCTTGATAAGCATAGCTAGAGTCTCGTACTTATTCTTATGTGGTATTACTCTCTATTCACCTATCAGTAGGACTTATTCTTTATAGGAAAAGATGACACTTTATTCAATTTCTGGTTGTGTAGGATGCTTTTATCTTAATATAATTTTTCTTATTTTTCTTTTACATTAAATATATTTGTATCTACTTTCATTAAGTAGCCTAATGAAAGGTCTAAAGTAGCTAAAGCTAAATAGGATGAACAAGAGAATAAAGTTTCAACTAGGTCATATTCTTGTTGCATATATTTCTATTTTCTATCTTTAATCTCATAGATTCTAGCATTTCTAGTTATTTGTAATCTTTGGAATTCTTAATCATTTAAGGAAAACTCCTCATCTATAAAGGCTTACTTTGGATAATTTACATTTTATAGAAAATAATTCTCCTTCATAATAGATAGTTATTCCTCTTTTAATTATTGAACTAATGAATGTTTGTAGCTTTCTAGGCATCAGTAGAGGTCTATAGTAGGCTCATCATAGAAAGTTTCAAGAAGCATTATTGATACACTTCTTTTAATATCTCCTATTGATTTTTTCCTTGATTTCTTAACATCATTGTCAATAGGATTTTGATAAATAATGCTTGAATCATATGGTTGGTGAGTTTTTCTTGATTTAATTAAGCTATAAATCCTACTTAAATAAATGGAAAACATACATTAGCCAATATAATATTTAGTCATCCTTTTCATTTGTTCCACATTGCTAAATTTTCAAAAGTTAAAATTGAGTGGAAAGATCATTTGGTGCATATAATCATGCCTAAGTGGTCTTTCATGCATTTCCACTCTACTTTCAAATTTTCCAAATATAATATCATAAATATGGATAATTTATAAGCTTGTTGCTCAAAGCCAATTATCATTATTACTATGTATCTGACATGTAGAAATATAACTCTAAAACATTTTGCTTCAATTTATTTAATAATATCAGTTTCAACCCTTGGTGGAATGCTTTCAAAAATGAATTTGAAAGATGCAAGATAAATAGAGTCCATAAAAAGCTCTCGGACCAAAGGATAAAGATAGTTGTTTTTGGTAGATGACATGAAAAAAATTATAACAGGGATCCTTTAGAAGGGCTTTATACTAATACGAGTAGCTTAATAATATAGGGATCATTCTTTCTATTTCTAATATTTCACTCAAAATAAAATCTAGTAGAGCTTATATTCAACTAGAAACCTTGCTCATGAATTTTAAATAAGCTATATTAGAAGACATCATTCTTAAGCTAAACTAGAATGAAAATCCTATCATTTTCTAATGTAGCTATTACAAAAATGTGCAATTCATTGACTATGATAACTTTCATAAATAGAAATTCAAAATAGAAAAAAATGTGATGAAAGAATAAAAGATTATTAACCTTTTGAATTACAAACATGTAACTCCACATCTTGGTGAGTTGTTGAGTAGAATGGTTGATTAGCTTCCCATTCTTTAAATGTAAGATAAATCTTCTAGTTAGTATTCATTCATTTATAACGCTTCTTCTTTCATAATATATAGCTCTATAATCCCATGCAACTCATACCTCTTCTTAACACTTATATTAATAAAGCATTCTAGATTTCTCTTGAATCGTAGCTTATCATTTTCATAAATGATTTCAAATATATCCTTGTTAATCACATCTTTAATCATATTTACTCTTAGATGAAATACTCATTTTTGAAGCCTATTTTTTTGTATATAAGTTGTCACATCCCTATTCCCAAATGATGCTGCTACCTAATGAAGATGGTGTCTCTTCATAACAAGTGTTATTGTCACCTTAACAAGATCCAAAAGGATAGTTGTGATTAAGTCCTGAAAAGGCATGTTGTAATAACATGTCTGTCTCTTAAGGTAACCTTTGGAGGTTTGACCTAAGGAATTTATACCAAGGGTAGAGTTTGTGCAAGCATGAAATGAAAAAGCTAGTATAGGCAACTCATGGAGTGGTAGAGCTGGTACATGCAAGTCATGGGAGTTGTGATAAGTGGGATAGGAAGTGGATTAGCTATTCATTTTGGCTAAGTTATAGGACTAAGCATGGTGGCAGTTCTGGATTGCCTCTAAGGGATAGATTCCAAAGGAAGAAAATCCCAAAGAACACTCTCAGAGCACGATCTAGATATGCTATTCCATATCAATAAAGCATCCTTTTTTTCTCTTTTTGCATTTTTCCTATTATTTCCTTTATACATAATGTTGAATACCACTTATATTTAGCATTTGGTATATTTTCTTTGTACGCATAATGTCTAATATATTGTATATTTAACATT
Organism: Gnetum montanum; assembly: GCA_015680685.1. Classification (NCBI taxonomy): domain Eukaryota; kingdom Viridiplantae; phylum Streptophyta; class Gnetopsida; order Gnetales; family Gnetaceae; genus Gnetum; species Gnetum montanum. Next base: position 454,971 of record MNCI01033808.1, on the reverse strand, counting down.
TTCCATGACATCTAGGGATGAGATGTCATAATTGGTATCGAAGCAAACCATGACCCAAGGGCCATTCAAAGCCATGGGCCAACTCTAACATGAACTTGATGATGAACTTGAAATCCACAACATAGGAAAGGCCATGGATCATCACTTAATGCACCATATGTATATGATGTAAGTCAGAAGATACCTTTCCATTGATTTCACAAATAAGGGATTAGGTAATTAGTTCCTAGCAACCAACAAAATTCTTTCATGGATATTATTAATTGATGAAGATTTGATCATACCTCATCAAGATTTATCAATTACAAGAGATGTTGTAAGACAATGATACACCAATCTAGGTAACTCTTACTCATCCTAATACTATAATTATTAATTATTAGGGTCATTGTTAAATTTCTTTCTAGAAAGTTACTAACCATTATCTGAATTAATCTTGTTTTTTTGAAGTCTATCCAAGTAATCTAAAAGATTCTAGGGTATCATATGTCAACCTAGAAATGTCAATTTAACAAAATAGGCTAGTTTAGTTATTTTTAATTATTTAAAAATCAACTTCATTTTTGAATCCTAAACTATGTCCAATGCCTAGTACTTGTTGAGACGATTCCAACAATAAAAGTTTTGTCTCAATCAGGCTTACAGTTTGAGAGATATCAATGTTTAAAATTTTTCATTATACGTGCATTAAAATAATATTAATTTATTATTTGAATAAAAAAATGTCAAAATTTTAGGATCAGGAATCAACCAAGAATTACTATTTACCCATACCAAACCCTTACCCTATCATCAGTTGAACCACCACATCAACTATTGAGGTAAGGTGGAATAAAATAATAATAAAAAGATAAAAAAGCCTCTAAAATACTTATCGAGTGGGAGATCATGGGTTTGATCTCATGCTCCAAAATAATTTTAATTAAATAAATATAATAATATAAAAATTATTATTTAAAAAATGACCAAGGGGTCGTGGGTTAAAATCTAGGCCCTCCACAGCTTTAAATATTTTAAACAAAAAGTGGAAATAAAATAAATTTATTAAAAAAAAATTTACAAGCCACATTAGCCAATAGGAGTCATGTAAGCCCTATAGGCTACACTAGCCATGCAAGGGTCGTGCAAACCCAATAGGAGCCATACAAGCCCTACAAGCTGGGAACAACCTACCAAGGCCACATAGGCCTTGTAGGCTACATTGGTCCTAATGGGGCCTAGGCCTATCCTAGCTACACCATCCCTATTCTTGCTACTGCCACTACCTCTAAAGCTACTGATTCATAGCTATTTCCACCTACCACACATCCATAGATCTACCCCTCTCATAGTCATGCTAGCATCACCACTCCATCCTCCATGCCCACTGTTGTGTGTAGCTTGCTGCTGCTATTGTCTATGACCTCTATTGTCTGTTGCTAATGCCCTTATGCCTTCTATCATCTATCAGACCATGTTTTCACCTTTTGTCATCATGTCATGCCTACACCTTCTATTGTAGCATGCTAGCCCCCATGATGCTTCGTGCTTTCCCACTACCATGCCTACCTACTGCTATGCTATGTGCCACAGTCCACTATCTTTCACCTACCATGTGCCATGTAGCTTGCCTTACTCCATGCTAAACCTCCCCATTACTTGCCTGTAGAGTCACTACCTTTTCTTCCCATCATTCAAATTGACAAAAATCCTCATCGCATTTTTCATAGCCATGACTATGCTGCTTCTGCCTATTAGCATCGTGGATCACTACCTCCCATGCCATCAATAACTACTTCTAGTAGTATCGATAACTACCTCTAACACCACCAAAAATTACCTCTAGCACTATCAATAACTGCCTCTTTGGATGCCACCAAAAATCACCTCTCCATCAAAAGTCATGCAAGCCTTGAGATGGGTCATGTTAGCCTAGTAATTAGCTATGCAAGCCCTGAAATGGGCAGCACAAGCCTAGTGATGGGATATGTAGGCCCTAATATGTGCTACGCAAGCCCTGAAATGGGCCACACTAGCTTAGTGATGGGTTGTGCAAGCCCTATCAAGGGTCATGTGGACCTTAAGATGGGTTGCCCCAATTTAGAGGAGGACACCCCAAATCAAGGCATGCCAACTCAAAGGAGGGCTACATGGACCTTGAAATAGCTATCACCTATGTAATCGAAATTTTTTGTTAATAGATAAAAAATTTGAAATGCCCAACAATTGATAGGAATTTTGGAATTCCTATGAACTATAGAAAAATTTTAAAATTTTTCATCATTAATTATCAATTTAAATTAGGAATGAGCACAAATATTTTTAAAAATTTGAATTGGTGCCTTGGTAACAAAGGGGATAAAAACATTGTCATTAAGTGTGTTCGTTCTGGAGTAGAACTGGGATGGGTGACCTCTTGGGAAGTCTCATTTTTTGTGCCAAAGGTCTTAGAATCCAAAAGCCATAACTTTTAATTTTGGAAACCTTTTTCAACAAACTAACAGTTGTTCCCTATATATTTTAACCTTCAGCATCCAATGGTGTAGTCAAATCTATCCCAAGGAACCCCAAAAACTCATTTTTACTTCTTGCTTGATATAGTGCCTTAAGATCCTCAAAAGTTTAATTTCACACAACTTGAGCATATGATGTTCATTTTCAACATATGAATAGTCATTTTGAAGATTTTTCATCCTTTTGAACTCAATGGTAAGGTTAAATGTATCATTCAAGCACTTAATAATTTAATGATATCATAAATTCAACCATTTGAATTTTAAGATTTAGTGCATAACCCTTACAAATAGTCTTAAGATCACTATGGCATGTCATTAACTACAGTACTAGAGTCAATGTTCTTAAGGGGGGTAGAAAGGTCACTAAAAATTAGATAATATAGTGTCATATTAGTAAAAATATATGATTTCATTAAATTTTACTAAAATTAGGTAATGTAATTATAAAATTAGATAATGTAGTTAAATTAGTTGGAGAATAGTATCAATTGATTATTAGTTAATGAATCAGTCAATGTATTAGTTAAAGAGTAGTTGATGTATTAGTTGGAGAATTAGTTGAAGAAAGAGAACAATCTTTAACTATCAAGAAAAGGGTATATTATGCCATCCTGCAAGCAAAACATAGGGCAAAACAACATGGAGACTCAAAATGTCATTTCAATAAGGAGTATGATATTCATGAAGAGAAATGATCTAGACAACAATCCAAGAATGAGAATGAAAGTTGCAACATACAATGTGCTTACAAGATTAATAGTGAATGAGAAACAACATCCACTATGTCCATCATGGGACTTGGATAAGCATGAATATTTATATCCACACATCTTAGGAGAGTTAAAAGATTTGAATGCAAATTTTGATGCTTACAGGAAGTCTTTCCATGGAAATTTCTATATCAATTCCAACCAAACTTGGAAAAGATGGGATACAAAGCTATTTATAAGAAAAAGGTTCTTATGGAAGTTCTACTTTTGAGCCATATAGATTAGCCTATTGCAGAAATCACAACATGGATGGTTGTGAGATCTGTTATAAAGAAGCAAAGTTTGAATTGGTATAAAGATTTGAATGGAGTTTAGACAATATGAATTTTGAAATTCTAGAACTTCAAGCGATGGGAAAGAATGACCAATTAAGATTTAGGAAAAATCACATAGTCATGGTAGTGATCCTAAAAGTTCATCTATTAGGAAGACATACATGCATGGTTAACACATATTTGATTGCCAAACCAACATGTTTAGATGTTAGAAGATGTTAAGGAGCATATTTGATTAAGCAAATAGAAGAAAGTTTGAAGAATAAATTATTACTAAGTTATATTGATCTGGTTCCATTTATTCTTTGTGGAGATTTCAATGTAAAAGTTGGAAGTAATGTTTATCAATTCTCAAAATATGGATCTATAAAGAAATCTTTGGAAGATGAACTTGATTTGAAAAAGATGTTTCCATCAATTCAACATGCAATTCCATTAGAAAATGCATATTTTTCTTACTTTAAATCTTCAATAGATAAATCAAACTCTAGAATTCAAGAATAGATGATGTTGATGGCTAGCACTCATTAAGAACCACTGATGGGATGCGATATCGCATCCCCTGTGATATTGCGGTCCATTGCCAAGTCTATAAATAAGAGGCGGCTCTCCCTTGTTTCCTCATCCTGGGCTAGAAGTAGGGAAACTCTGGTAGATTGATCACTCTAGAGATAGAATATTTTCCATGTGCCCATAGTAGGAGTCCTAAAGTGAACAGATCTTTATTCGAGCAACATTGTACCTGAACACATGTTGTGTACGGAAATAAAGATGAACTTCCTGGATAAACCTTGTAGCGCATGGAATAGGATTTTATTTATTGTTTTCTCTCTCACCCTTATCTCCTAGTAATGTGGAATGAGTACGACTTGATTATGAGCATCTAAGGATGTGTACGGATAATTAAGGAATGGATGCTCATCGCAATGCGGAATGAGTATGAATTGATTACAAGCATCTAGTTTGACTACTTGGTAACCTAGTGGCGTATTTAGGATCTACGCTTGGTAATCCCAATGGTAGTCATGCACCAAGATGTGTACAGTTAGTCAAGGAATCGGCTGCTCATTGCACTTAGGATAGATTAGATTCTCTCAACCCTTTCCTCTTAGTTAAGTACCTCAGTACAACCACTTCGAGCACGTGTGTTATACGTGGTGATCCTAGCAATGATTAGTGTTTGGTAGCCATGGTTGCATCAGTTTAGGGTATGTATGGTAAGTGCGAATAGATGCTGACGCTAGGTAATTTAGACTTAGTCATTAGTTAGAGTTAGTAGTTAGTTTCTCAACCCTTCACCCTTAGCATAGAAGACATAAAAACATAAAAGACCATAAAAATCATATACCTTAGACTTGCTTAACCATACACCATGACAACTACAGGTAAGTTTGGGAAGATAATGAATAATTAACCCTAAGTGTTCCATGGGGTGTGTAGGCACTTAGTCTACAGAGTTCGACCAGATCGCATGTGCTACGCTCGTTTCATATGGTTGAGTGTAGGGGGTATCTCGACACTCATCATTGGCGCCGTTGCCAGGGACTAAGTGTTTATGCACCAAATAGAACATAAAGGATATCACTCACATTGTTGGAAGCCTAAACGAACCTTTGGGTTAATTAATTAACAAGAATTTATATAATAGTGAAATTAGCACACTGATAAAAATGTCTTCTTCTCACAAAAGCAATTCACCACCTATGGACCATACAAAGAACATTCGGAAATCAAAAACACATAACCTAAATCTGCCAGTTCCTCAACAATATAGGGTGGAATATACTCATCCTGATGAGTATATTCCTAACTTTACTTTTATCCTCCATCAAGATGAGAAGATGCGCTAGAGGGATTTGCAGGGTAACATTGTGTTACCTTTGGATCGGGCAGTCCCAGACATGTTTCTCCGTGCTTTGGCACATATTGGCATGACAGAAATATATGCTGAATACGTTGCAGAAAATTTTGACATGAGGGATTACCATCCCATACCTTTATAATGTATGAGGAACTTAAGGTAGGAGAGCCAACATACACTGTTGAAGGGCAAAGAGGTCCCACATGTCCTTAGCAAAATAGGAGATGAGGAACCCCTTATAACGGGTTCTCTAACAAATGATGTTCCCCCTTCTAATGATGGTGAAGAGGTAAGGCATCAAAACCTTCAATCAAGGATACATAACACTAGTTCTGACCCCCGTGAACACCAGCTATTCACAGAGGGAACTACAACTCATGCTAAGGATGGGCACTTAGATCGTCATCACGATCGGGGCCGAAGCCATAGAAGAGAAGGTAGGAAACATCACCATGGTGATGGTTCTCCTTCTTCTTCCTCTTCTTCACATCACTCACCCTCTCCTTCCACCTCTGGGTGTAGCCATCATGAGCACAACAATGAGGATAAAGGTAGAAAAAATGAGAGACCTTGAAGAGAGAGTCGAGAGAGAGGAAAAGGGCATGAACGAAGGGAGAGTAGGGAACAATGAAGACATCACAGGCATCATGAAAGAGATGATCATGATGAGCCCCTACTCGCAACCTGAAGTATGCTTAACATAATGGAGGCTGTTAGAATTCCCAGAAGGCATTTCAAAGATAGTCGGATCAAGCATTTAGACATGAACAATATCCCACATTTTGAAGGAGGATACAATGCTGATCTGCAGCATCATTTACAGGCATTCCACGATGGCCGTGCCTTGTAGAATATAGAAAATGAGTGGCAAAAACTTAAGTTGTTTCCCAGGACACTCATTAAAGAAGCAGCGAGCTGGTACCAATCCTTAGAATCGGAAACCATCAAGAGTGGAGTATGATGTTAGAATTCTTCAATGATAAGTATCAAACGTACTCTCGAGTGTCTAATTTGTGTAAGCAGATCCAAGGTTGAAAGCAAGGTACACATGAACCCTTGGATGCTACCATGACGCACTACTACACACTATTACATCGTTGCCCGAGCCATGGATACGCTCACCGAGATCAACTTCACCACATCGTGGATGGGCTAATGCATGAAACTAGAAGAACCCTTGGGACTTATGCCCAAGGGAGACTCTCACAACTTAAAGCCCATGAAGTACATAGCTTGTTGGAACAAGAAGCAAAATAAGAAGGTGAGATATGCAAAGGGAAAGTGCAGAAGAATACAACCATGATCCCTCTCTTCCAAAGAAGGGAGTGAAATTTTGCGATGAAGAGGATGAGTCACGAATCGAAGAGTTGGTGAACAGAAAGACCTTGCCACTTCAAAAGCTCACAATAGAAATAGTGGCTAAGGTAGATGACGTATGGAGTTCCTTAAACTCTAAAATTGAAACTATCTTAAAAATTGTAGAAGAGTCTAAGGTAGAACAAAGTAGTGACAAAGGTAAGACAAAGCGGAGTTATTTAGGCTCTACACATAACAAGGGTAAGGGGAAAATAACTAACTCCAATGTGCTTGAAGATTCAGACATAAATGATGACAGTGGATGTCAGATCTGCCACTATGACCATCCTAAGGGATGTTTTCCAATCATCTCACATCTACAGGAGTCTGGGGTGTATGCGCTAAATCCAAGACTCAACCAATGGCAAAAACCCCAAAGGTTACCTTATCCACAAGGTAACCCAAGGCTATTCGACCAACCATTAACGTACTATCCAAGTGGAAATCCATCACAACCCATCAGACAGCATCAGCAGTGGCAATACCCACAGTCGTGGGGGATGCCATCACTGAAACATCAGTATCCTTACTGGCAACTTGACCCTTATGTATATTATGTGTAGTAACCAATTTCTCCAAGTGACTCTATGATTTACACAACTCCCCACCGTTACTGCCAAGTTTAGGAGTACTTCAAAAGGACTCCTTCTCCTCTGGGAGATACTCCATACCCACACGATCCTCCAAATCCATTCGCACCTCTTCCACAAGTAGTTCCCATAACACCTCCTGCTCCAACAATGCAAGGGGAACTTCCTCATCAACCGCAGCAACGTCACATTGCGAGAGTTGTAAATATTCAACCTAATGCTGGTTCTAAAAACTGTAAAAAGAAAATACCCTTCTTCAAAACCAAAAGCCCAAACAAACTCTCGCAAAAACAAGTGGTTAAGCCCATGTACACTCCTCCACCATCTAACACTTCGGAGGACCCTTCAGTCCAACAGAGCTTAATGCATACGGTTATGTTAACGCATACCGTAACTGATTAGATCAAGGTAGGACACCTTCCCAAGAAAATAACTAACCTTGGGAGTCCCTTAATCTATCTACAAATCATTGGAAATGCATCACATAGGGCTCTTCTTGACTCAGGTTCCGGAGTCAACCTAATTTCATGAGAGATGTATCAAGCCTGGAACTTGCCCCAACTTAAGAAGAGTAACATCCAACTAGATCTGGAAGACTAGTCCATCACCATTCCCTTGGGATTGGTGGAGGATATTATTACCATTGTGTGTGGTTGGTCTTACCCAGCTGATTTCCTGGTGATTGAAGTCAACAAAAACGAAGGGGACTTCCCAATTATAATGGGAAGGACATGGCTTAGTACAGTAGACGCATGCTTTAGGATTCANATGGGAAGGACATGGCTTAGTACAGTAGACGCATGCTTTAGGATTCGTGATCTTTCCTTGGAAATATTTAAGATAAATATTTATGGAAAGATCAAGAAGAGGAAATTTCCATGAATCACATACAGTGATTCATCGGGTGATGACATGGAGGAAATTCCTCCATGCAGTAGGTGTGCCTTGAAACTTTGAAACAAAGATGCCTGTATGTAGCAACCACACAAGTAGTAGACACCCCATGGTTGATAGCTACTAGAAGGAGCAACCAAATATGCATGGAACGAACTAAGGTACTAACCCATGCCAACAATGAAGGCATAAACACATTGGAATATGAGCATCGCCAACTTCCATCCCTTAATCTAAGATCATCAATTGGGAGAAGTTGGACACTTCTTAGGAATTCAAATAGGCACTCATTATTTCAGATCTCTCCCTTTCCACTCAGTCATGGAGGAGATGGCCACCTATGCTAATCATATGGGGCCCTCAGTTCTTTTTCGATTTTTGTTTTACACATTTTTTTACAACTTTCTTTAACTTTTCTTATTTTTTTGTTTACATTCTCGTTATACTTTTTCATTTTTGTGTGTGTGTGTGTGTGTGATCCACCCTGTAATTTTGTCACCCAATAAGTGTTCGGAATGATGGTATGAACTATTTTCATATTGATTGCTAATGTTTGATTTTTACCTTTAAGTCACAATGTTGATACTAAGGTATGTTTCTTTTGATATGATAGGCAATGAGTTCACTCCATCCAACCATCCACAAGTTCTATGGTCTCTCTTAGCTTGGAAATGTATAGTCCCCTTCTAATAAGAACTTTAACGAATCAGTGACTGGGCACTTATCAAATTAATTAAGGACTCAAGGATTGAAAAGGATGTGACTTCAAGGGAACTTGATGCTTTTGTGTTTACCATTCTCTTGGGTGCTTGGATGTTTTCTTTTTGAGTTTTCTTGTCATTCCAATGTTACCCCAATTATCGAAAGCTGAGACAATAAAAATAAGAAGTCTTTGCATGGTGTGGTTCTCACGCATAAAAACACAAAACACAAAAAAAAAACTAAGTGAGAATTTAAAGCACACCCCTTAGATGAAATAAACTTGGGCTACAAGCACTGGTTATGGAACCAAAATTGTTCCCTCTAACTAAGGCCCTTCTCGCTTCCCATTCTCTCCGCCTTTATTTCGTCGGAATGGTGGTGGCTCTTGGAGAAAGAATTCTTGTTACTCAAGTTTGTGGTTTAGCCAAATGCATTGATGTGATGTCACTGGATGTGGTTGGTTTGAGGCTGGACTTGGAATGGGATTTACTAAGTTACATTAATCATAAACACAAAAGGGGCTATACACCACCTTGTTCTTGAGACTCCATTCAATTCTCTTCTCTCCATCCTTTTCTCCATTCTTCACCTCATTGCCAATTGTATCATTAGTGTATATTTTGGTAGATACATCATTTTCTTTTTAGTAAATTCTTACGGTTACGAATTTAACTCTTGTTCCAAATGACATTCCTAGAGCCTACAGACTCTTTGAATGTGGGTTTGTTAGGGCATTAAGGGCATGAGCCTGCTTTGGGGAGGACCCACTAACATTCCTATTTGGTGCATCAGTTAACTTCTTTTCCTTAACATTTTTGCAATCCATTTTATTTTGTTCATTATCATCTTGACATCCATTTCTTCAATGCTATAGTAGTCCCTTTTTATTAATCTTTCTTACTTCTTTTCTTTCTCCATTCTAACGCTACTAGAGGTTCGCGATTAGTCATGGGGGTACAGGGCCCGATTTTTTCAATTATCTCCTAGCCCCAAATTTTTTAATTTTCTTCCTAACCGCTACACCTTCGATAGTCACCATTAATATATCTCCTGATCCATATCAGCCATACCACAACCTAGCCAATGAACTTACACCGAAGCAAGGTATTAACTACATTGAAATTCGTTTACCCTTGCTAATATAAGATTACGTTGTGTGTGCAGATGGAAATCATGCAATAACTGACTAGATCTAGAAGGAACACATTGAATGGAGTAACACTAGAAGCAGCTATGTAAGGAGCAAGATCGATGGCGTGCTTACTGATGGACAATAGAAGGTGCAATCTTGGTGTTGGCAGGAGCAACACTTCTTTCTATCTCTCTTTCTCAGCTACCAAATAAGCCCTGATGTCATTGTAATAAGGTGCTCACCCTTGTTGTCATGAACACTAGTTTTGTCAAGTCTTGTAATGATGATTCGTTCACATGTCATCCCATTAGTTCCATTCCCCTCAATAATCCCATACCTTCCCGATATTATTGTAAGGAACTTGAGGATGAGTTTTCATTCAATCATGAGGGTATGATGGGATTCAATATCACATGGGCCATGATATCGCGTACTCGATATCATGTACGACGTGATATCGCATCCCCTGCTATATCATGTACGTGATATCACGTCTTCCCCTACGATATTGCGTACACGATATCGTGGTCCACCGCCAAGTCTATAAAGAAGAGGCATCTCTCCCTTTTTTTCTCATCCTAGGCTAGAAGTAGGGAAACTCTAGCAGATTGATCACTCCAGAGATAGAATATTTTCCATGTGCCCGTAGTAGGAGTCCTAAAGTGAATGGATCTTTATTTGAGCAACATTGTACCTAAACACAAAGTGAATGAAGATGAACTTCCTAGATAAACCTTGCAGTGCATGGAATAGGATTTTATTTATTGTTTTCTCTCTTACCCATATCTCCTAGTAATGCAGAATGAGTATGACTTGATTACAAGCATCTAAGGATATGTACGGATAATCAAGGAACGGATGCTTATCGCAACACGAAATGAGTATGACTTGATTACGAGCATCTAGTGTGACTACTTCGTAACCTAGTGGCATATTCAGGATCTATGCTTGGTAATCCCAGTGGTAGTCATGCACCAAGATGTGTACAGTTAGTCAAAGAATTGGCTGCTCATCGCACTTAGGCTAGATTAGATTCTCTCTTAGCTAAGTGCCTCAGTACGACCACTTTGAGCATGCGCGTTACGCGTGGTGATCCTAGCAACGATTAGCATTTGGTAGCCATGGTTGCATTGATTTAGAGTGTGTATGGTAAGTGGGAACGTATGCTGATGCTAGGTAATTTAGACTTAGTCATTAGTTAGAGTTAGTAGTTAGTTTCTCAACCCTTCACCCTTAGCATAGAAGACATAAAAACATAAAAGACCATAAAAATAATATACCTCAGACTTGCTTAACCATACACCGTGACAACTACAAGTAAGTCTGGGAAGACAACGAATAATTAACCCTAAGTGTTCCATGGGGCGTGTAGGCACTTAGTCTGTGGAGTTCAACTGGATCGCGCATGCTATGCTTGTTTCGTATGGTTGAGTGTAGGGGTATCTCGCCACTTATCAACCACAATTTAAAAATTACTCTATAATGATTAATGAAGATGGATCAACAACATTCTTCATTAAGACTTTGGATTATATTTGGTATGATGCTCAATTATTTCAGGTTACCAAGTTACTAGTGTTGATTTCTAGAGAAGAAGTTGAGAAGAATCAAGATCAAGCCTTGCCATCCCAAGACCATCTGATCATGTACCACTTATGGTAGAATCACAATTACTCCCATCAGTTCATAAGGTTGATCAAGATCAAGAAGTATCTCACTCTTACTTTTATTTGATGATCTTATTATTTTCTTTATTGTTTAATTTATATTTCAATTAGATTAATAAAATATCTAAGGTAATGCAAGTTGGGAATAAAGGATTTGCCTTTCCTACACTTGGATAACTATATATGAGTTGCACATTGTGTGACCCTGGTTAGGACTAGTGATTAATAGTTGGTAGATTTTTTTTACTTCTTATCATTACTTTAGAAAATGAAGTAATTATCAAGAAAGTAATATTTAATTTTCCATATATTTTGTTTATAGAATAAGTAAGAAATAACTTCAAGTTCAAAGAAGAAATCAAATTATTGGAGCATAAGATCATGAAAGAAAGCATTGAAGCTAGAAAAAGATAGAAAACGTGGATTCATCTGAGGATGAATGAAATCTAAGGGGGGTAGATTGTTACATCCCCATTCCCAAATGATGCTGCTGCCTAATGAAGATGGTGTCTCTTCATAACAAATTTTATTGTCATATTAACAAGACTTGAAAGGGTAGTTGTGATTAAGTCCTAAAAGGACATGTTGTAATAACATATGTGTCTCTTAAGGTAACCTTTGGGGGCTTGATCTAAGGCATTTATACTCAGGGTTAGAGGTCATGCTAGCATGGAATGGCGAAGCCAGTATAGGCAAGTCATGGAGTGGTAGAGCTAGTATAGGCAAGTCATGGAAACTGGGTGAAAATGGACAAGAAGTGGACTAGCCATCCCTTTTGGCTAGGTTATAGGCCTAACCATGGTGGTAGTGTTGGATTGTCTCTAAGGAATAAATGCCAAAGGAAGAAATCCCCAAGGAACACTCTCAGAGCATGATTTGGATATACTATTTCATATCAATAAAGCATCCTTTTCTTTATCTTCTTACATTTTCCCTATTATTTCCTTTATACATAATGTCAAATATCACTTATATTTCACATCTGGTATATTTTTTTTGTATGCATAATGTCTAATATATCATATATTTCATGTTTTCCATGACATCCAAAGACAGGATGTCACATAAGCCATAATTTTTTATTGATTTAAAATCTTTACATTATATCTTGTTAAACTATTAATGATCTTCATCAAACTAGAATGTATCAACTTCATCTTCTTCAAGTATATGATCTCTAACATCAACCCACTATCATAGTTGATAGATATTTAGCTTAAAGAAATGAATGTATTATAAGTTATACATATTAACTTCTCGGATTTTATATTTAGCTTCATCTATTTATTTGTGTGATACTTATCAAAAAGGTTTGGATCAACTAGGATGAAGCTAGGATGCAATGAATAATTTCTACACTGTGCAATCTTGACACTTGAAAAATCAATTTTCTTCTTTGTGAATGATTAAATATCTTTGTAATTTGAAAGATCTATGACTTTTCCCTTGAACATCTCTAACAATTTTGAGGGTTAAGGAAATGACCATTTTCATTAACTCATGCACCTTCAGGGTATTTGATACCATTTTTGCTGCTTATCTAGTCTCAATTTAATTTTTCAACTACATTAAATGCATCAACCTCTAATAATTTGAAGCTTGATTTATATTTTAAAATTATGTTTCAACTTGATTTTAGTACTAACATTATTTTTGATCATATGAGGTAAATCACTAATAAGGTTAATGAGAAAATGTGGATAATAAGCTATGTAGAATCAAATTCTGATTCTACATGATGGTTCTTTTGGGTAAAGATAATGTAAAAGATATTAGATTTAGAGAAAAATTATGGTTCTAAATGATGATTTTTTTGAGCAAAGTTGATGTAAAAAATAATTTAATTATAATCACAATTTGGATCTAAATGACCATTCTTTTTGCATACAACTAATGTAGAAGAGGAGCTTTCTAGAATGATGGTTCTTAAGAAAATTAATTTATCTTGATTCTATAGATAAGGTACATATGGCATTTCATGTATTTTCCTACTTTTACATTATATATTAAAGTAGTCGTAGTTCCAGTTTTGATCC
>MNCI01033808.1:387966-441184 GCA_015680685.1 Gnetum montanum | reverse complement strand
CCCCCCCCCCTCCCCAAGCCCCAAACCCCCCTTTTCATACTTGAGTTTGGCTACTAACATATAAGATGAGCTAGCTAGAATTAAACTTTGATTTTTAACATTGTTTTTAATATGGCATATGGCTAATATGGCATAAAGATACTATCATATCTAAAATAGGGGCTAAAAATATGGTCAACTCTAGTCTTTAATCCTCTAATATTTATACTAGAATAGTGTTCTACAAAATAAGGTTTGTAGAATCAAATTTCAATTCTTAACAAGTGATTATTTTATGCAAGGCTAATGTGATCTCTAATTGACATGGTATAGAGATTTATTAAAACTAAATTTTGATTCTAAAATTTGATTCTAATAGCACTTTCTTTTCAATTTTCATCATAGAGAGCCTATGTAGAATAAAATTTTGATTCTAATATGCTATTCTAGCTTTTTCTTCATTTTTTTGCTAACATGGAATAGGAAGCATTTAGGACTAAAATTTTCCTTAAAAGATATTCTTTTTGATAACTTTACTAGTTATCATAGGTTTCAACCAATGTGGCTAGGAGCTTTTGTAGAACCAAATTTTGGTTATAAATATGGATTCCAATGATATTCTTTACCTAGGTTCATATGGTTCATAACTAACATGTCAATATTGCCATTTTGAAAAAAATCACTCTATATATGGATCCTAATTATGTGATGGTATTACTTATGAATTTTACACATTTTCAAAAATTATTCTCTTGATCTCTCCTTTTGTACTCATTTAAAACCTTAAACTTATATTTCAAACTTTTAATGTTGAGGATTGGAAAACAAGATTTATAACTAGATTTTAATTCTAGATAATTTTTTCTAGCAAAACATTTCCTTTATAGTTAACATGTCAGAGAGCTCATCTATAGGTAACTCTTATTCCATATAGAACCATTTTAATTGGAACTTAAAAGGAACTCATTTGCTAATGAATCTTTATTTTCTTTTTAATCTTCCTCCATTAAATTGCTATTAACACTAATAATCTAGTCCAAATCCCACTTTTTTCAACTAGAATCAATTATAAGACTAAATGATAATATGATTTTGAAACCCTTCATTTGATTTCTTTTAAATCTAGCTAGGATTGTAATTAAGTGCTTCACTTCCAAATTTAACAAAGTTTAGAAAAAATGTTTTTAACTATTAATCTTCCATAACAAAATATAACTTAATATTGTAATATCCTTGTTTCCAAATGGTGATGGTACATAATGAAGATGGTGCCTCTTCATAACAAGTGTTATCGTTATCATAGCAAGACCCAAAAGGGCATGTTGTAATTGAGACTTCAAAGGGTGCACTGTAATAAAAGGCATGTCTCTCAAGGTGATCTTTGGGGATTTGACCTAAGGCATTTATACCTAGGCTTAGAGGTCATGCCAACATGGAGTGATGGAGTTGGTAAAAAGGTGAGTCATGGGTGCTAGGTGAAGTGGAACAAGAAGAGGACTAGCCATCCCTTCTAACTGATGAGAGGCCTAACCATTATGGAAGTGTTGGATTGCCTCTAAGGGATAGATGTCAAAGGAAGAAAATCCTAGGAAATATCCTCAGATCAGGATCCTGATACTCCATTCCATATCAATAAAGCATTCTTTTCTTTCCCTTCTTGCATTTCCCCTATTATTTTTTTATGCATAATGTCAAATGTTACATATATTTGATGTTTGTTATATTATCTTCTTATGCATAATGTCTAATATAATGTATATTTTACATTTACCATTACATTTGGGAAGAGGATGTAACAATTGGTACTAGAGGAAACCACAATCAAAGGGCCATTTAGAACCATGGGATAACTACAACTTGATGATAAACCATGGAGCCATGAACTATGAAGAATCATTGACTACCAGCATTTGCACATGTTTGAGATGATCTATGTAAGCTAGAAGATATCATTTAATTGATTTCATGAATATCATTGAGTGATGAAGATCTAATTACACCTCATCAAGATTCATCAATTGCAAAATGTTAGTAAGAAAAAGATACACCAGTCTAGGTATCTCTTTTCCATCTCAATACTATAAATATTAATTAATTAAGATCATTCTTAAGTTTCTTCCAAAAAGTTAGTAACCATGACTTGACTTGATCTTGTTTTGTTGAAACTCATTTTCCTAAGCACTTAACCATTGTAACGTGGCATTATTCACCATACCAAGACCTAGGTATTGATAAATTATGGTTGTTAACCTATCCATAAGATTATTTGATTCCCATACAAAACTAATACTTAATGAATGATGTTGCATAATGTTCTCCTTAGCACCTAATTAAGGTATAGAGGATAGATCTATATCATTTGCAAAATTTTATGCTATACTTGTTACATGCTTATCTAAGGGTCAATATATTAGTTATAATTAAAACTAGGTTATCTTAGAAGATGTAAAGTTACCCATATGTTAGCCTAGTAATGTTAGTTCAACAAGATAAACTACTTTGGTCCTCTTAATTCCTAAACTTGTAGCTTCACTTTTGAACCCTAAGGCTATGTTCAATGCATAGTACTAATCAAGATGATTCCAACAATACAAATTTTGTCTTGAATGGACATACAGTTTGAGAGATATTGCTATTTTAAATTTCTTGTTATGTTTGCACTAAAATAATATTAAATTATTAAATTATTATTTAAAAACCATCATACATTGGATGTTGTGGGTTCAATCTCCAACCCCATAATTACATACATACATACATATATAAGCATATTTTAAAAAACTGGTCCTTAGGGCACCAGAGCCCTTGTTTGTAAGGCTAGACTTGTTACCCCTTCTCATAGCCACACCCTCAGCTCACATTGCCACTTTACCCATTTTGCTTTCACCCTCCCATGCCATAATTAATTCCCTACCTATAATCCACCTCTGCCTATTGTTGTTGCCATTTTCACCTTCATTTTTGACATCATGTTTTTCATCATTCATGACTATCTTTGCATTTTATGCTATCATCTACATTGTCTGTTGTATTGCTCACCCTGATCTACTACTACTACTACTATCATGATCATCATTGACACTATAGATGAAAAAAATAGCATAATTTTTGACTGTCCATGATGCTTACGAACACCATTCACGCAAGGAATTTTTTCCCTTTGTAGTGTATCATAGACAACGTTGATGCCATGAATTGTCATCCCCTCTAGCATACCATGGAAAATGTTAGTATCATAGATCATTATCCCCTCTAGCTCAACATGGCCAATGCTAGTATCACAAATCGTCAGCCCCTTCGGCACACCTCTGCCACTACCAATGATGGAAATTGTCTCTTCTTCCAATACTACTATAGTAAAGCCTTGTTACTAGTAACATGCTAGCAAGTTTCATCATGCAGGCCCTAATTAGAACTATGTAGACACTACTTAGGACTATTTAGGATTCACTTTGGCCACAAAGGTCCTTGTGTAGGCTGCATAGACGCCACCTGGGCAACATAGGCCTTACATGAACCTTGCAGGCCCTTATGTATGTTGTGTAGGCAATGGCAAGGGTCATGAAAGCCTAGGTAATGGTTGCCTAGATATACCTAGGCTATGGTAGCCCTAATAAGGTGCACTCTTGGCTTGCCACTACTACTATGCTCTCCAAACATGCCATTGTCGTCCACCACTACTACACTCCCTAGCATGTTCTATCCACTACCATGCTCTTTTGGTGTCCACATGGCACTTTCAACATCCTTGCTCAAGCAGTTATCCCTGCTCTTAGTGATAGAAAAAGTTTCTATCAACCAACGGATAATTCAAAAAAATTTCATTTTCTAGAAGATTAGTTTAAAATTAGGAAGCAAGATAATTTATTTTCAAAAAGAAAGTTTGATGTTGTGGTAAAAGGTAAGATAAAGGTTTCACAATTAAGTGGACTCATCATTGATTAGTTTTTAGATGGGTGACCTCTTTGGAAGTCTCATTTTTCACACCAAATGGTATGGACCCTAGAAGCCATAAATTTTGATTTCTGAAGTCTTCTTCGATGAATGAAGAATCATTTCCTACATATTTGAATCTTTTGGACACAATGATGAATTTAGATCAACCCCAGGAAACTTCAAAAATTAGTTTTCATCCCTTTTCTAGCATAGTGCCTCAACACCCTCAAAAGTTTAATTTTAGCATAACTCAAGCATATAATTTTATTTTTTAACATATGAATAGTCATTTCCAACATTTTTTACCCTTTTTAACTCAATGATGATGTTAGATTTATCACCTAGGCATTTGATAATTCATTGATATCATAAATTTTACCTTCAATGATGATCACGTAGGGTAACTATCATGCTTAACAACTTGAACTTATAAATTTAACCTTTTGGATCTTAATACTAAATCCTTAACCTTTGTAGATAATCTTAAGACCACTATGACATGTCATTAGTGACATTTCTAGAGTTAGTGTCTTAAAGAGGATAGAAAGGCTACTAACGAGTCTAGGTAATGTAGCTAGTTGCTAGCAACTAGGTTAGCAAAAGAAGATATATATAAATTTGTCTTGCAATCAAATCATACCATAGAATAACATGAAGATTCATAATATCATTTCCATAAGGTGTATGATACCCATGAAGAGAAATGATCTAGAAGAGAGTCTAAGAATGAGAATGAAAGTTGCAACATACAACATGCTTGCAATATACCTAGTAAGTGAGAAGAAACATTTGATATGTCCACCATGGGCCTTGAATAGGCATGAGTATCGATACACACTCATCTTAGGACATTTAAAATTTTTGGATGTTGATGTCTTATGCCTACAAGAAGTATTTCCATGGTAATTTCTATACCAATTCCAAATAGACTTCAAAAATATGGGATACAAAGGTATTTACAAGCAAAGATGTTGTTATGAAAGTTCTTTTTAGAGTCATATAGATTAGCATATTGTAGAAATCACAACATAGATGGTTGTGTAATATTTTATACAGAAACAAAGTTTGAATTGGTAGAAAGTTTTGAATGGAATTTACAAAATATGATTTTTGAAATTCTAGAACTTCAAGTGATTGTCAAGAAAGTACAGTGAAGATTTCAAAAAGGTCACATATCCTTGGCATTGATACTAAAAGTCCATCTACCAGGAAGATGTGTATGTGTAATCAACACATATTTAATTGCCAAATCAACACATACAGATGTTAGGCTATGTCAAGAAGCATACTTGTTTAAGAAAATAGAAGAAAGTTTGAAGAATAAGTTATTCCTAGGACATACGAATCTAGTGCTAATTTTTCTTTATGGAGATGTCAATGTGAAAGTTGTAAGTAGTGTTTATCAATTATTAAAATATGGATGTATAAAGAAGTCTTTGGATGATGAACCTAATTTGAAGAAGATATTTCCATCAATTTAAAATACAATTCCATTAGCTAGTGCATATTCTACTTATTTTGAATCTTCAATAGATAAATTAAATTCTAGAATTCAGGAATAGATGATGTTGATGAATAGTACTCATCAAGAATCATAGTTTACCAATTACTCTGCTATGATTAATTGAATTGGGTCAACAAAATTCTTCAGTGAAATCCTAGATTATGTTTGGTACATTCTCCAATTATTCTAAGTTACCAAGTTACTAGAGTTAATTTCTAAAGAAGAAGTTGAAAAGAATCAAGATTTAGCCCTTCCAACCTGAACAAGACCATTTGATCATATACCACTTATGATAGAATTACAACTATTTCCATCAATTCACAAGGTTGATCANGAGATACGAGTTGCACTTTGTGTGACCTTGGTAAGGATTGGTGATTAGTGGTTGGTAGATATTTAATTCATCTCTTGTCACTATCTTAGAAAATGAGTTAAATATTAATAGATTAATATTTAACTTTTCATATATTCTTCTCACATATATTTTGTTTGCAAAAAAAGCAAGAAATAACATCAAGTCCAAAGGATAAATCCAATTATTGGAGCATAAAATTATAAAAGAAGTACTAGATCTAGAAAAAGATAGTGAATGTGGACTTGTTTGAGGATGAAGAAAACCTAAGGGGGGTAGATTGTAAAGTCTCCATTTCTAAATGATGTTGCTACATAATGAAGATGGTGGCTCTATATAACAAGTGTTATTGCTATCATAACATGATGTGAAAAGACATGTTGTAATTGAGACCCAAAAGGATGCATTGTAATAATGGATATATCTATCAAGGTGACCTTTGAGGGTTTTACCTAAGGAATTTATACCCAATATTAGAGGTCATGCCAGGATGGAGTTAAGAAATTTATACCCAAGCTTAGAGGTCATGCCAGGATGGAGTGGTAGAGCCAATAAAAAGATGAGTCATGGGTGCTAGATGCAGCAAAAGAGGAAGAGGACTAGTCATCCCTTTTAACTAGTGATAGACCAAACCATGGTGGTAGTTCTAGATTCTCTCAAAGGAATAGATGTCAATGGAAGAAAATCCCAAGGAACATTCTTATAACTTTATCTAGATACTTCATTTCATATCAATAAAGCATTTATTTCTTTCTCTTTCTACATTTTCCTATTATGTTCTTTATTTATAATATAGAATTTTACATATATTTGATGTTTGGTATATTTTCTTCTTATGCATAATGTCTAATATAATGTATATTTGACATTTTCCATGACATTCGGGAATGGGATGTCACAAACCTTGTAATAAGAAAAATTCTAATGCAAATTGGTATTGAATAAGCTCATAATCCTATTGAGATTACTCCATGATATTTAACATCTATATCATATTTATCAAAGGTTTATGTTATGAATTTGTTTAATCTTGGAATTTAGGCTAAGTATTCCACATCATGGTAGAATTATAATAATAATAAAATGATTGTATCTTAATTAAAATTTCATCATTCTCTACATTTATCCTTTTTGTTATGCTATCTTTGAAGCTCTATATAGCTATGTCCATGAATATTTTTCAATGATGAGTTACAACACACTCTCCATGAGATTTAACATGGTTTTACAATTAACTAATAAGTTAATCCTAATCCTTCTCCTTCTGTATATAGGCTTAGGTCCAAGATTGGATCTATTTAAGGATGTATATAGTTATTACTAACTAAACATAGAACATGATTTGATGATGATTCTTGATCACAATTTGACTTCATTGAAGGCTAAAGTAGTAATTTTAGAAATATATTAGCATAGGATGAATAGCATTAAATAAGAATCCAAGATGACATTTTTAGAAAAAACAATAGTAGAGGTCTTAACACAAGTCATTATGGGCTCATTATGGAATATTAGGAGATATGAACAAGTCACAATATTCAATGGGAGTTATCATCATGTTGTAACTAAGTCATAGTGAAGCTTTTAACATTTAAGTGTTTATTTTCTATACAAACTACAGGCTATAATAATGTCACAGTCAAGTTGCAATATAAGGAGATATCATTATTCATTCAAAATATCAAAGGATAGATAAATTCTTTCTATCATTGATCCTCATTATCTATAAAAATATATTTTTAAGATAAATTAATCTTTAATAGATTTAGAATAAGAAAGATGTTCAATAAAAGTGTTTGTCCAAGGATGTATTATAAAGTGTGAGGAAAACTAAGAGTGTCTTAAGCATTACGATTTTTGTATTACTTTTGTTCATTCAATCATATTTTAGATATGCTTAAGTAAAAAAATTTAAGATCTTTATGATGTTTTCTATTTGATAGAAGTTATGATTATTCTTGTTATACTTCATACTTGATATTGATGATGTTTATAGGTGCTTATTCAATCTTGAAGAAAAACTCATTACTTCAACACCTTTTAACTATTTAACTACATCATAAATGAAGAAATTTTTTATATTTTCATCATGATTAGATTTTAATTATCAAATTAATTAGAAGTCAATAATAAGTGGATGATCACATTCCAAGAAATACACCTAGTAAGATATCTAAATTTTATCATAAGAGTATCCTCCTTGTATGGGGTTCTTTCATTTATAAATGAAATCTTACCTTTAATGTAGAAGTTATGCATGATCTAGCTACCCCTTTGTAACAAGTCTATCCCACAAAATAATTTCTAATTAAAGAAAAACAAAAAGAAATTACATCTAGCATTTTGGTTGTTGTGTTAATTAGAGAAGAGTTAATTGACACCTTTGAATTCATTTGAGAAAGGACCTTGAAGATGCTATGAAGTGATAGAAATTAAAAAAAATGAAAAGAAAGAAATAGAGAAAAGTAAAAACCTATGTATCAAAAGAATCTAATTCATGAAAGAGAAAATTTGAGAATTCATAATTGTAAACATGACTGGATATGTATGTTTTAAGAAAATATGTGAATGGGTTCATAGTCATGGATGTCAAAGGGAAAATTTAAAATATATTTACATATAATATAAAAAAAGAGAAATTACTACTTCAATATATTTTTTAAATTATTTAAATAAGCATAATAAACTTTCAATTTTTCTTTCACCAAAACATGTATACATTTGAAATAGCATCACTGTACAATTCCAAAATGGTTAAAATTTATTTTTGTCATTTACTTCTATGTATGCAATTTGTATCCATTCTTGTAAAGATCATTATTACTAACAATTGTAATTTTGTTTAAAAAGTGAAAATGCATTTATTAAATGCTTAAGCTTTATGCAAATATATCCACTAAAATTTTAGTAGGCACACATGAACCTAGTATGAATTGTTTATAACATTTCTGCCACAACTGTGAATCTACAATCCATAGGAAAAAATAAAGTATTTTTTTAAGAGAATAATCTTACTAATCATCTCTCTTAGATCATTCTATCAAATCTTTATGATCTATTATTTTTATAAATATCTATTTTTTATTTCAATGATGGAATCCTATTTTTCAAACATGGTTGTATATATTACTTTTCATCCCATTCAAGTTGTATTACTTTATGATCAATCAAAAAATTCTTTGATTAATCATAAGAATTGAAATCTAGATAAACCATGAGACTTCTATTTTGATTACTTGCATAAAAATAAAGAAAATCACAACTAATATGTTTCAATTTCAAATGTACTTTGTCAAGGTAAAGATTCAAGCATATGAACCCAAGGGAAGAAGAAGAATTTAGCATCCTTACAAGTAGAATAAGGTCAAGCTGAAATGTTATAAATTATGGTGCACTTGTTATTTTTATTTTTATCAATACTAATTTTTAATTGCATTGTCATTTCAATGAATTTGTAAATTACTCTTAATTTGATTTAATTTATTTTTTTATTTATCTTTTTATATAGGAATTAGATTTATTATGTAAATTTAATATTTATAATGCCAATTATTTTACCATCATATTCACAAATAGTATTAGAGCTTTTACTTTACTATAGAAGGAATAAAATTCTTCAGAGATGCTCCAAATAAAGAAGCTTGATGGGAGTTCATTTCATAAACCTTTGTATTTTGATGATAAAAACTATGAACATTGAAAATATTGCATGAGAGCCTTTTATTTAATTAATGAATTATGATATATGAGTCAAAGTTATTCATGCTTATTTAGATCTAGTTAAAAGGTTCATAGATTTGAGTGGAACTTCCTGCATAAAAATTAATGATAAAGTACATTAGAAGGATGAGAAAAAGTAAGCATAGGTTACGAAAGCCAAAGTAACAAATGTGCTCTATTGTTCTCTTTCCATGAAGAAATTTAATCACACTACCTACTAAATTACTACCAAAGAATTATGAGGAATTTTATAAGACATCCACTAAGAAATATACAATGTAATGATAGCTAAATCTAATGTTCTTATTATTCAATTTGAGAACCTAAAAATGAAATAGAAATATATGATTGATGAACTCTTATGGAAAGTGAAAAAACTTAAGAACAAGTTAAAGGATTTTAGTGAAGGCTTAGAAGAATCCAAAGTGATGAGAAAATTTAGTACCTAAGAGATTCACACCAAAAATCATTACATTTCTTAAAGTAAGAAACATGAACTACATGAAGCCTGAGGAACTTGAGGATAATATTATATTCTATGAAATGAGATTGAATCATGAAGAAAAAAATGATGAGCCTTTCAAGAATAAATTATCTCTCTAAAGTGTAATAGATGCACCTAATGATTTTGATAATGGTTTTAGTGATGAATATATTGTTCTTCTTACTAAAAAGTTTAATAGAATACTTTAGAGGAGATACTAATGATACAAAGGTAAAATGTATTTATTAGATGATCATTAATGTCATTTTTATCACAAATATGAGCATATCATGATTATGTTCTAGTAAAAAATAAGAGGAAAAATTTTAAAATTTTTAATTAAAGATAACAAAAATCATTATTTTTACATGAGAAGAAGAGAAGAATGTGACCTTAAAAGAAGACTCAAATAAAAACTAAAAATTATCTCTCATGATGAATTTGTTGTGAAGTTTCTAGAATCTTGGTGAAGTGAGAACTATGGATAAAAGTATGGAAGAACATCATCACTCACCTAATTCATTTGAAAAAGTGAAATTATTGATTGATAATTCTAAAGAGTTTAAGAAGCCATATTTAAATCATATGAAATGCTACAAAAAAGTGGAAAAAGATGTTATTATAAAAAATTAAATGGTTAATATGTTTAAGAGTTAATATAGAGATTAATTAATATTCATCACCAAATTAGATTATACACTATGAAATCAATTACACTATAATAGTAGATAGGTTAAATTATGGTGACAATAAAATAATACATGGTGAAAATATTAAAAAAATGAAGAATTTTCTCATTATCTTACTACCCTCCATCATATGAATCATGACTTTTTATTATAAAGAATTCAAATGAAAATCTGTGACGTGCCATT
Source organism: Gnetum montanum (assembly GCA_015680685.1). NCBI lineage: Eukaryota > Viridiplantae > Streptophyta > Gnetopsida > Gnetales > Gnetaceae > Gnetum > Gnetum montanum. The sequence continues at coordinate 430,334 of MNCI01033808.1, read as the reverse complement.
CTTAAATGTTTATAAATTTAAACATTCATAAAAAAGAATTATCATTTAACATTGAAATAATCCAAATAATATGTTTAAACATAAAAGTAATGGCAAGACAATGGAAAAGGAAATAAAAAATGAACTTTATTTGAGTACATTATCAATGACCCTAGGTTATGTTCTTATGATACCTAGGATCCTTAAAAGTAATCTAATAGTGTCACTAGGATTAGGCCATCACATTAAAGGAAATGTTAGTCCCTTCCCATCCTTCTTCATCATGATTTCATGACTCACTAATCTAGCTCCATAAATCTCTTCTTAGCATGACCTTTGAGCCTTGGCCTTAAATGTCACATGTCAAACCCATCCTTAAGGAGTACAATGAATAGTTATAACTTCTCATAATAAGGCATCCATTCTTCTAAGATTAGTTACATTATTAATGATGCAATTCTTCACTTAGCAAGGGATAGGATATTACAATCTACACTAAGGATTGTAAAACATAGAAGGGGGATGAATAAGTTACCTAAATCAATAATTCATTGACATAAAGAACACACCAATTTTACATGGTTCTCCAACTTGGATACTCCACACTTAGAGGTTAGATCAATTGCACACCTCCCAACTTTGTTTCTCTTTGAAATGTGATTTTAAGGGTATCACATCCTTTGCAACTCTAAGCTCTGCTCTAGAGTGATTTATCATAATGAATCCACTTAACCTTGCAAGGTCTCGTCAAGCTTAGAATGTGATTTTTAGGATCTCATAACCTTCGCAACAAGATCTTTGCTCTAAAGTGTTGTGCTACTACACCAACCACTCAATCTCGTAGGATCTTGACAAGCTCAAAATAATGCCTTCTCGTAAGAAGCACATCAACTGCAGAAGGGAAACATGAAAGAGAAACAAAAATTACAAGAAAACATACAACTACATTGCAGGTCCTTGTATGTTGAGGTACAACACAATTAATCACTACTATAGTACAAATGATAATACAGTGACGTACACAAATAGAATAAAATAATGTACAAAATGATTTCTTGATGTTGACACTTACTTGCCTAAGATTTTCATTTTTTCTAAGAGAATGAAATATTCTTATAGACTTGATGTTTCCAAAATCATCTTGGATTCTAGTAATGACTATCTAATGGCTAAGGGAGATGTCTACTTTAAGATTGATATGTCTCACTATATAGAATCCAATTTAGGAGAGATGTCTCTCCACCAAAGGATACATCTTTGAGAAGACATCTTCTCTAGACTTTGGGTCTTCATCACTTCAACCAAGACATCTTTTACTTCTAGGAGACATCATCTTAGCTTTTTGGATTTGCTCCTAAGACTTCCTTTCATTGATTTGGCTCATCCCTGATCTTAGGAACTTCTTCATTTGTTATAGTCTTCATCTTCATCTTGTTCTCCTTAAGTACTTGTTATTCCCAATATGAAAATTATTTCATTCCTTGAGTCCTCATTTATGCTTGTATAAACATCACATCTAAAACATTCTATATTCTCCATTTTCCTTAAAGTTTTGACACACCAAAAGGTTAATAACCTTCTCCTTTTTTATGATGTCCAAAACTTAAGAAACTTGTTGAGACACTAAACCAATAAATACTAAAAATAATATTAAAGTGTTAAAACATATAAATTCTAATCATAGCCAAGGATTAGCATAAAGGCTTTAAGGTTCAAGGTGTAGGGAAGGATGATAAGATTAAATATGATATGATGCATGAGTAAAACTTGTCTCCAAGAAGTGCACCACATAGAGATAACCAAAAAGAACACCATTAGTCTATATCATAAACCATCCTTAACTATACATACAACTATTCATACACTAAATCATATACAAAAAACACATATGTGTAAATCCATAGAAATCATATATATATGAGCATCATGATACAATGCATAAGTAAAAGCTATCTCCAAGAAGTGCATCACATAGAAATAGTCGAAAAGAACATCATTAGTCTATATAATAAATAATACTCAACTATTCATACAATAGCTACATCATATACAAAAATCACATATGTGAAAATCCACAAAAATCATAGATGTGAGCATATCCCAAATTTCTCATCCTTTCCTCCTTTTTAAACATCATTAAAAAGAAGAGAGAGAGAAAGAGAGAAAGACAGAGAGAGAACTTTCAAGGATCCTAATCATTAATCTCACTATCATCATTTGACTTAGATTTAGTTGCTACTTTAGATGGATTATAAGTCTCCTCCTCATCATCATCACTACTAGTATTAGTGTTGGTGGAATTCTTCTCATCATCATCTATAGACTCTATATGCTAAATAGGGACCTTTCTGGGATGAAGCTTTACTCAAAACTAAGATGAAGCTAGTGTATTAGTCTTAATTGAAGTTTTTTGAGAAGATGAAGAAGCTTCCTTCCTTTGATAAGTAACATTAGTAGGTACCCATTTAGACATGGTTCCAAAGATACTTTCCATGGCCAACTACTCAAAGGATCTATGAGCATTAGCTAAAGGTAAAACATGACGTTCATGCTATATGGCATCATGATGCTAAGGTGGCATAGAACCATGAGGCTTCCCCTAGGCATAAACCAACACTACTACAAGCTTAGAATCAGACTTAATCTCAAATTCATATGCACAGGAAGGTCCAACTACTATAGAGTGCTTTAGTAGAGCAGGAATGTCTAGCTCACTATCAAAGATAGGAGGAGTGGTGACCTTCCTAAATTGCTACCCATTTGGAGGAAAAGGTNAGCACAGTAGAGACATATTCCATGTATGGAAGATGTCTACTTAAATTTTTGATAGAGGTCAAATTCATAGTTATAGGATGTATCCTTATTATTACACTTTGTTCCTTATTGTGCTCTATAACATCATTGTAAAAGGGATAAAATATTTGCTACCACACCAAGATTTTGTGCTCTACTACCTTGTTATAGGACAGCTATTGGATTTTGGGCATACTCTCTACCTAGACATGATGAGGTTTTTTACCAAGGAGAAAATCCTTGGGCAGCCCTATCTCATTAGTTTGTTGATACATCAAAGGGGTGTACCTATTCTAGAGATGCCTTTGTTAAAAGATAAGAGGATCCTTACTGAGTATGTTGAGAAGAGGAGCCTTTCTCATGTAGTAGATGTAGGACTAAGGACTAGGCCACCTTCATCAAAAAAGAAGAAGCAAGCAACATCATCCTTTAGGACCTCTCCTCAGTTGAGTAGGTCCAAATCTACTAGGGCATAGCACAAATCATATANGATACATCCTATAACTATGAATTTGACCTCTATCAAAAATTTAAGTAGACATCTTCCATACATGGAATATGTCTCTACTGTGCTACAAGATAAAAAAGGTAGATGTCTTCATGTAGGCATCTCTTTCTTGGAGTAGATGTCTCTTTGAAGACATCTTCAAGTAGATGTCTCCTCCCAAAGAGGCTCAACAAGTGGGATTTAGGAAGACTACCATGGACTATAGTCTTAAAAATACATATTAGTAAAAGGAAAACTTACCTCTACTTACCTTTCTTACTTATAATAATGGAGGTGCTTAAAGAATAAGATTCCTATTTCTAGGTTTCTCATTCTACACAAGCTTCTTCTATCTTCAAGGCTTGGCTTCCTCTCACAAATTTTTTGGAGAGAATTTACTCATTCTTATATTATTTCATTTTAACTCTCCATTCCTTCTTGACCTCTTTGTTCTTTTGAGTTGTCCAAATCTTCCTATGGTCCTACATGGATTCCTTTCTCAGTGCATTTCGAGAAGACCAAGGCATTCTATGGAATGAGTAGCTATTCATATGATACAACTTTAAAGTTCATTCCAATTTCTTGTGCCCAAATTTATGATAATAATACCATCTAACCCTTCTATTATAGTAAAAAAATAGTTAGAATGATTAAACCTTTGAGAACCCTTTTGATGGATGGGAGCTTCTTCTAATTGGGAGGTAGTAACTTTGTCTCTTAGAATAGCATTTAGTTGAGATGGGATTGGTAAAGATAATTCATCATGTATAACATCCAAGAATGCTCTTGTCATATGGACCTCTTCCCTACCCTAAAACCATCCAAAGGGATTCTTTTCCCTTTCCCAACATTTCATTCACAAGTTTGATATTTGCAATTTTTACTTTAGCCTTCTCATAAGACAAGGTTAGTTTTTAATTCTTAGCTCATATGTCTAAGAGTTTTTTAGTAAGATTAGAAGTTATTTAATTCAATAAATAAATTTATTGATCCTTTATTTTAACTTACTTATTTTATTTTGTACAAATATTTTGAAAAGATAATAATTCATTACATAACAAATCAAACTTTTCAACCTCATTGAGTTCATCATCCGAGGTGTTAGCATCATCATTTTTGAGTGCCATAAAGATGAGATGTGAATTTTTTACATCATCTTCCTCCTCTTATTCACTTTTCTCCTTATTTTTCCAACATGTGTAGAAATTTTTCTTTTCTATTTCTTCATTATTTTTGTACTTTATTTGTAACCCACCATTACTATGACATACAAAGGCCACATGGCCTCTTCCACCATAAAACCAACACTCTATAGAAGAAAAATCAAAAGTAGAACTTGAAAATTTTTTACCTCTCTCTTTACCTTTAGAATGATTTGTCCTATGCTAATTGGAGCTTTTATCCCTCTTTGCTATAAGTCTTTGTAGTTTTCTTGAAAGAAATGTTATCTCCTCTTTAGTACCCTCATCTAGATCATTAGGATCATTCACTTTTATGATTAATTTAAGGGAAATTGGTGGATTATCTTGAATAGCTTCTTCATTTATGAGATTCCTTTCATAAGCAATGAGATCACTTTAAAGTTATTCAAATTTAAGGATTAAAAAGTATCAAATTTTCTCCATAGTAGTAATGGATCTAAATTCCAGTTACAAAGTTCTAATTATCTTTATTATGACATCTCTTTCCAATAGATCTTTACCCATACCTCTAATGGCTACAACAAGATTATTTACTCTATGAAAGTAATCCTTTATTTTCTCACTTCTCATTTTGAGCTTATTAAAATAACTTTGTAAAACTAACAATTTAGATTGATTAACTATTGAAGTTCCTTCATAAGTAGCCTCTAATGTTTCCCAAATTTCTTTGACATTTTACAACTAGATACTCTATTAAATTTAGATTTATTCAAAGAATATTTTAAACAATTTTTTTCGTTTTAATAAAACATGAACTTATCTCTTTCTTTTTATGTCCATTTATTCTAGGGCTTGATGGATCCTTTTGTGTTGTTGGTAGGTGGTATGTGGACTTCAAGGATGGATTCCTAGACTTCAAACTCCATTGATCTGAAGAAGCCTTACATCCTTACTTTTCAATAGGTGAAGTAAAATCCGTTGAACATGTATCATTTTGTGTAAGATGTTTCCTCCATTATTTACTCTTGAAATTTGATGTAGAAGTAAAAGTACTAGGCTCTAATACCACTTTAGAATCATAGAACTTAGAAGGGAGGGATGTACAAGTTCCCCTAATCAAAAATCCATTAACACAAAGAACACATTAATTTTACATGGTTTTCCAACTTTGGTACTCTACACTCAAAGGGTAGATCATTTTCATACCTTTGCATGTTTTTCCTATTAAAAATATTATTTGAATGGTGCCACACCCTATATAGCTATAAGCGTTACTTTAGAGTGATTCGTTGCCATGTATCCCCTCAACAATGCAAGGTCCCATCAAGCTTAGAATGTGGTTTTGAGGATCCCATAACCTTTACAAATTGATCTCTACTACATAGTTTTGTGATGCTATAGTAATCACTTAGTCTTGTAGGATCCCAACAAGCTTAAGACAATGCCTTCTCGCAAGAAGCACATCAACCCTAGCGAGCCAAAACTAAAAATTACAAGGAAAGAATACAATTAATTTTTAAGTCCTTGTACATTTAGTTATAATACAATGAGGCACACAAATAGAAGAAAATAATGTACATAATGTTATCTCGATGTTAACACTTGCTTGCTTAAGATTGTTATTTTTCCCAAGAGAATCAAGTGTTCTTATAACCTTGATATTTCCAAAATCACCTAGGAATTTATGTAATAGCTATGTAATGGCTAGGAGAGATGTCTTCTTTATGATTTAGGTATCTCACTACACAAACTCCAATTCAGGGGAGTTGTCTGTCCACTAAAGAAGATGTCTCTAAGTAGACATCTTCTCTAGATAGCAAATGTCTACTATTTGTAAAATACTTCTCTAGGTCTTCATCACTTCAACCAAAATGTCTTTTTCTTCTGGAAGACATATTCTTAGCTTTTGGGCTTTGCTTCTTGGGATATCCTTTCATTGATTTTCCTCATCCCCCATTTTAGGAATTTCTTCATTTGCTATAGTCTTCATCTTCATATTGTTCTCCTTGAGTAGTTGTTGTTCTTACTATGAAAATTCTTTCACTTCTTTAGTTCTCATTTATTCCTACAAAAACATCACATCAACAAGATTCTATATTCTCAATTTTCCTTAAGGTTTTAACACACTAAAAGATCAACATACGTGACTTAAGAATCCAATTTTTTGTCAAGCTTATCTTATGTCCATCTATTTTGTAGTTAAATCCTTGTTAAGCTCATCATTTTCAGCTTCATTATTATCATCACTATCATCTACACCTAACAAATACTAATCTTAGAATAATTTTTATTACTAAAAATATTAATAATTTATTCATTATCATGATAATTAAAAGTTTGAGCGTAGGTGTTGGGAATGAACTTTTTGTTTTTTCCAAGTTTATTAATGACAATTTAACCACTGAATAAGCACTTTAATTATGATTTTATTATGGATCTTATTCATTTTTTGATCCTTAATTGTAATTGGTTTAACCTCAAAGCTTACATTACATCTCAAGGGTAGAGTGTTTAAATCCAATATATAAGGTACGTTATTCTTATGGAACTTATTGAGTAAACTTACATGGAAGACTAGGTAAATCTTTAAATTTATTAGGAGATTTAATTGATATTCTATATTACCAATACATTCCAATATATCAAATGGACTACAATATTGAAGGGCTAACTTGGTATACTTTCCTAGCTTCATGTAACTTATAGTTGATTTAACTCTTAACAATACCTAATATCCTATATGAAACTTCTTATTAAGGTAATGTTGATCTACATACCCCTTATCCTAGGATACTTGCATGTTCTATTTCATCCTTGTGATAATTTTTTCTATGATTTTAATTTCTTCTTCCTTTCATTTTACTCTTAGGATTGGATCAACCCAGGTTAATCACGTTCAACAATTCTATCCATACACATCTTCAAATGGGATTCTATGTATGGATCCTTGGTAATTATTTTTATAGAATAATTTAACCAATTATAAGTAATTCTCCCATGTCTTAGGTTTACTTCTAGTGTAAGTTCATAAAATGTATTCTAATATCTAGTTAATCCATTTTATTTGGTTATTAGTTTCAAGGTGATATGTCATGTTGAACTTTAATTGAATTTCATGTTTTTGAAAAATTTTCATCAAAATTGGAAAATAAACTTAGGATTTCTATTTGATATGATTGAATTGGGATAACCATGTAGTTAGAATACTTCACATGTAAATTTTTGTGCTATGTCTTCAACTCTATTTCTAGAATTTATAGATATAAAGTAAGCTATCTTTGATAAATGGTCAACTACAATCATGACTAATTTATTCCCCTTCTTTGTCATTGGTAATCTGACAATGAAATCCATAGTAATATATTTCCATTTCTAAGTTGGAATTTCCTAAGATTGCAATAATCCACTTGGTTTGCTTTACTAAGCCTTCAATCTTTGACAAGTTGAACAATTTGTAATGTAATTAAATATATCATTCTTCATACCAAAACAAAAATAAAACATGCATATTATCACATAAGTTTTGATATATCTAGGAAGTCCAATGTATGGTACTTCATGGGCTTTGGATAATAATTTGTCTCCAAATATCTTACAATATACATACTCTCTATTCCTTCATTAATAGACCTTTTAGGAAGAAGTGGTAATTAGGTTCATAGGTTTATTTATTAAAATTCACTTAAAATAAGAACCTTCCTTTAACTACTGGTTAATCTCTTCTTCCATGGGGGTTTTCTTAATACTAATCATTAAATTTTAGAATTGACTAAGGACATCAACCACTATATTCTATTTCCTAGGAATATATTTAATCTATAAATCATATTCAACAATTAATTGCCCCTTTAACAAGAAATTCCACCAACTACATTGTCTTGTTTTCAAGATGGGTTGTCTCTATAGATATTCTAGACTCTTATGATCAATATTCAATACAAATTTTTTTCCTAAAATTAATGTCTCCAAATCTTTAAATCATGAAGAATTACTAATAATTCTAGATCATGAAATTAATAATTTAACTTGGCTTCTCATAATTTACCATACTCAAAACATATTACTTTATCTTATAGTTTAAGAATCACATCTATCTCTTCTCTACAAAAAACCCTAGGTACTTCAAATGACAATTCTTCAACTTGCATTCTCAAGATACATGCCATTGTTAATAGCATCTTTAGTTTTAGAAAGCCTTTCATGCATCTTTCATTAAACTTAAACATACATTTTCTTATAAGAGGTAAGTCAAATAGGCTACTAGAGGAGAATAATCTTTATAAAAAAGGTCAATGAAAACATGTTAAACCTAGAAAACTATGAACTACTGTGATATCCTTAAGTTCCAACCATTCTTGGATAATGCTAACTTTAGAGAAGTCTACCTGTAGCTAATATTTAGATATAGTATGACCCAAATATGATACTTCTTCTTTGAACAACTCACATTTGTTGAGTTGTTTCATTAACTAGTGTTACTTGAAAATTTCCATCGTAATTTTTAAATGTTTATCATGTTCTTCCCTTGACATGGAATAGATGACAATATCATTCATAAACATGATAATAAATTTATCAAGGTATTATTAGAAGGTATTATTAATCAATGTCATAAATGTTATAGGTACATTGGTCAATTTGAATGACATCAATACAAATACATACAATCTGTAACTAGCTCTAAATACATGTTTTTCAATATCTTTTTCTTTAACCCTTATTTTCTAATAATCCAATTTTAAATCAATCTTGGAAAAATAACATGCTCTAGTAAGTTTTTTAAACAAGTCATAAATTTTATCAATAACTTACTTTACTATCCTTATTTGTGATATTAACAAGATTTTATCAAGTAAAATTATCTCTTCCTTCACTATCAATTTAAATTTTAAATTTTTGACCTTTAATTAATCCTTAAAAATGAGTAGGATGAATTGAAATTTCTTCAAATCCTAAATAGATAATGTTAAGATTTTCTTTAGCACAAGTATGATGGTGGCTTAACAGTTTCCTTTGATCATATTAGCATTGGCTTTAGAGTTATTTTTTGATTTTTTCTTTGTATATTTACTTTTAATCATTGATAGTCTAACTTTAAGTGGTCTTCACTATAAGAAAAATATATAGATAGAGTTCTTTTGTTAAGTGTACGTTCCATAGTTTCCTGTTAGATTGTTATAGTTTGTTCTTAGTTTAATTATTCATAATCCTTAGCAATTCTATATGTTTTATCAATTTTTTGTGGATTATGGCCATGTGTATCATGGTGTAATTGATTATGTAGTCCCCTTATAAACTTTACAATTAATTCACCTTCTTCTTAATAGCTTACATACCTAAAGAGATCATAGAACTTCTTAAACTCATTCATAGATTATCAATCTAATGTGGCATATTGTTCCCAAATCTCATGGTAAACAACAAATATATGTTATAATAGACATTAGGCATAAGATTATAATGGAGAAAATGTCAAATATATGTAGCATTTGATATTATACAGAAAGAAAATAACAAGGAAAAATGAAAAAAGAAAGTGGAAAGAATAGCGTATCTAGATCATTCTCTAGGAGTGTTCCTTAGGATTTTCTTCCTTTACCATCTATCCCATAGAGACAATCTAGCACTGCCACCATAGTTAGGCCTACAACTAACTAGAAGAAATGGCTAGTCCTCTTCCTATTCCACTTCACTTGACACCCATTATTCATCTTCACTAGCTTCACAACTACATGCTAATATGATCTCTAATCCTTAAGTCAAACCCCCAAAGGACATCTCAAGAGACACATTCGTTATTAAAAGTTCTTTTTAGTCTTAATTACAACTCCCTTTTGAGTCTTGTTACAATAACAATAATACTTGTTATGAAGAGCCTTCATCTTCATTATGCAGTTAGAAAATAGTTCTTAGAAATAATAGAAAACTATTTTTCAGGATATCAAAAAAAGCTTATTCAAGATAATAGAAAATTATGCTTCAAGATATCAAAAAATATATTTCTTGAGATTCTAGAAAAAGATTTGTAAAAATACTAGAAAAAGATTCTTCTTGAGATACTATAAAAATGTTCATTAAGATACTAGAAAAAGATTTTTTGAAAAAGGTTTGTTCAAGATATTAAAAAACTCTTCTTCAAAATACCAAAAAAAGGTTCTTTGACATACCATGAAATAAGTCTTTAAGATACTAGAAATTAGTTTTTTGAGATATAAGAAAAATACATGTTATATACCAACTAAAGGATTTTCAAAATACTAAAAAATGGTTATTTAGCATATTAAAATATGGTTCTTTCAAAATATTAAAAAATGGTTTTATGAGATAATAGAAAAAGGTTCTTTAAGATATAAGAAAAAATGGTTCTTTAAAATATCAGAAAAATGTTCTCTAAGATACTAGAAAATAGTTTTTTGACATACTAGAAAAATGGTTCTTACAGACACTAGAAAAAGGTTATTTGAGATACAAAAAATTAGTTTTTCAAAATACTAAAAAATGATTCTTTAAAATAATAGAAATAGGTTGTTTGAGATACCATAAAAGGGTTGTTTGAGATACTAGAAAAAGGTTTTCTAAGATACTAAAAGATGGCTCTTTGACATCCTAGAGAATGGTTCCTCAAGAGACTAGAAATAGATACCAAAAAATGGTTCTTCATGATACCAGAAAGACATTTCCTAAGATACTAAAAATAATGTCTTTCGGATATTGAAGAATGATTCTTTGAGATACGAGAATATTTTATCTTTCATAAAGCTTTACTAACTTACCTGTTAAAAATAAAATAATTCTTCAAGATACCAAAACAAGATTCTACATACCAAAAAGCAATATCAGAAAATAGTTATTTGAGATACCAAAAGATGATTCTTCAATACAAGAAAATGGTTCTTTGAGATATTAGAAAAAATAGTTCTTTGAAATACTATAAAATGGTTTTTTGAGATACTAAAAAATGGTTCATTGAGATATCAAAAAAATATTCTTTGAGCTACCATAAAAAATATTTCTTAAGATACCAAAAAAGAGGTTTTCTGAGATACCAAAAAGCTTTTCTTTGAGATACTAGACAATGATTCTTTGATATAACAAAAAATGATTATTCGAGATATAAGAAAATGGTTATTTGAAATGCCAAAAAATGTTTTTTTTTAAGATTTAAGAAAAAGGTTCTTTAAGATACTAAAAAATGGTTCTATGAAGTATCAAAAAAAACATTATTTGAGATACAAGAAAATGGTTCTTTAAGATATCAAAAATATATTATTCAAAATAGCAGGAAAAGGTTTCTTCAAAATACCAAGAAAAAGACTCCTCGAAATACCAGAAAATGACATACTACAAAGTGGTTATTTAAGATATTAGATTTTTTTTTTTCAAATACTAGAATTAGTTCTTTGATATACTAGAAAATAGTTCTTCCAAATACTAGAATGAAGATTCTTTTATGATATGAAAAAAAGATTCTCTGAGATACCAAAAAATGGTACTTTTGAGATACTAGCATAATGATTCTTTTAGATACCTAAAAATGATTTTTTAACATATCAAAAAATGATTTTTTAAGATACTAGAAGGTTTGTTAAGATACTAGAAAATTTTTTATTGACATACTAGAAAAAGGTTCTATGAGATACTAAGAAAAGGATCTTTTAGATGCTAAAAAATTGTATATTTGAGATACAAGCCAAATAGTTCTTTTAAGTTATAAGAATGGCTTAGTTATATATTTATAATATATATCTATAAATTGGCCGAGAGAATCTTATTAGTTTACAAGTAAAAAGTTCTTTGAGTAAAAATTTTCATGACTTTTGGACGAAGAACAAGATTTAAAAACCCAAATTTTCATGCCTTCTGGATGAAGAACAAGAGTTCTGTACCTTATTTTTCCTAAGGATGGATTTTCTGAAAAAAAAATTCCATCAATTAGTGTATGATCTCACCCTCAGCTAAATTTGTTATTTTTAAATCTTGATGCAAATTCGGCCGAGAATGAGAGTATCACTAATTGATGGAATTTTTTTTAGAAAACCCATCCTTATGAAAAATAAGGTACAAAACTCTTGTTCTTCATCCAGAAGGCATGAAAATTTGGGTTTTTTAATCTTGTTCTTTGTCCAGAAGTCGTGAAATTTTTTTACTCAAAGAACTTTTTACTTGTAAACTAATAAGATTCTCTCGGCCAATTTATAGATATATATTATAAATATATAACTAAGCTAGTGATCGCCAGTAGTCTACTGTAGCGATGATTTAAACATAATAGATAAAAATATTATAAGACCATGGAATGCTTTATTGAATGATCATAAACATGTTATAATACAGTAGAAATGATCAATGTACAAACTTGCGTAATTGAAAATGTATAGTTACAAATGATCTGACATTCAAAATGGTAAAAATTAGTTGATAGAAAAGAATAAGATCATTCTTCATTAGATTTAATGTGTTGCTCTTCATCCAATCTACTTTGAAGATGTGAAGCCTTAAATATCTTGATATATCTTTCTTTGGAGATCAGAGGGAATATCTTCAAACTGTTAATACTCATCACTCAAGATAGTGCCACAAATGTATGACATGTTGTTTCTTTGCTACCAAAATCTATACATGCTTTCTCCAATGTCATTCCTTGTAACTTATGTATCGTTAAAGCCCATGCTAATCTAACTAGTAGTTGGCGAGATCCTCCATGTATGATTGGTGGAATGGGTACTTGTCGAGGATGTTCATTATCATATGGTACTCTAATATAGGAGTCAAACTCAATGATGACATACGATGGCAACTATGGAGGTTGACAGTGTGGACTATATATTATTTTCTTAGTGACTCCCAATGCACCGAACTGTATGGAGGAAAACCAATGTACACATTTCTCTCTGTGAACCTTTAATTTCATAGAGGCATAAAGATTCAAACATAAGTAGGATTTCAGTTTTAGTATTATCATCAGAAGTAATGACAAAGGTGTTGGTTTTTAAGTTCTAATAACTGGGTGTGACCTACATCCTTTAGGCTTTCTTTGATCTATTGAGCCTGCTCAAAAGTATTGAGGTCTTATTTTATTTCTTCAAGTTATACCACCTGACTTTGAGCTTGAAGGCAGCCACTTCAAAAAAGTGAAGCTTTCCCTCATCTATCCAATCAAAAAGGCATTGAGCCTCTGTATTTAGTTTGTGAAATTGTAATGGAAGGTTGCATATCATCGTCAAAATGGATTTTCCAAATCCAAAGATGAAAAGAGAAACAGAGCGAGGCAATGGCCTTGCTGGTGTTCATGGAGTTCATGGATGAAGGAGATAATATTCATAAGCAAGAGCTCTGGAAAGTGCTAACAAACACTATTGTTGATGTAGCAGAGTTTCCAAATTGCTTCTCTAATGTACATTTTACGACCTGGAGAGATTTATTACGCAATATCATGATGCAGGATAGGCAATGTTCACAATCGTTGACATGCTCTCACTACTTCAGCGCATGTTTTGCAGATTTGCCTTCCTTTTCTTTTTCTAAGGAAAAGCGGCAAAATTTCTCTGGAGAAGGAAATTATGACGATGATCCAGCCTTAGGAATGTAGTTTTTGTAAATGTAGGTGAAGCACACCCAGTAACTACTTGAAGTAGTGCGTAGCATCGGTTTGCGGCTGCGAAGAGGGCCTTCTCGTCTTGCATCTGTGACGGAGGGTAACTTTGAATCTGAATGTAATTGAAATTTTCTACTGAATTATAAATTAAAAAAAAACTATAAAAAGAATTTTGAAAATGTTACCATATAAAGTATGTAATTTGAGTTGCCCAAAATAAATCTCAAATCCATAGAGAAACTTTGAGGGCCTGCTTGGTTTTATTCACTGCACCGTACTGCACAAATGGTGTAAGATATTTACCGTTCTATGCATGCATTTTCCAGTAAGTTGCAACTTTCTGTGCATGTTTGTATATAAATACATGTATATTAATGGGTGCTTTTGCTGAATTGTTGGTGTTGAGCTTTTTCACTAATGCTATCATTTTAACTTAGGTTTGATAACCAAATAACATGTACGGCTCTTCCTAAGTTGAGCTCGTACAGTTTTATATTTTTAATGGTTTAGTCCTAGCTTCCTAGCTGGCTATTGCCTCCTATGTGGAGGGAGAGACGGTTACGTGTTTTTTTGCTGGTTGTAGGCTTGCAAGATCTACAATATATTGTAATGCAACCCTTAAGCCAATTCAAAATTGGACATTTAATCTATTAAATAGTATTATATTTTTATTGATTTTTTAAGTAAAAAATTGAAAATTGCAACTATTAACATGGATGAATATAACTGTTCTATTTTCTAACATTGATGATTTCACTCTGATTCTTACATTGATTTATTCACATTTTTCTAATCCAATATATGAAAAGGGCTACCAATTTGCCAGTCCGATCTAATTTTTTAATCTATGCAACAGACTTACAATTTTCTAATATTGATGATTTTACTCCAATTCTTTCACTGATTTATTTACATTTTTCTAATCCAATTATGACTAATGATTTGCCCATCGGTGCCGATTTCTCAATCTATGCACCAGACTTACAAACAAGACAAAAACAAAGTCGTGGTTCAGTGAGGTTACAGACAGGATTCCCTGGCCCCAAGTGTTTATTATACCTGGCTATTATATAATTAAATGATAAGACCCACTGTCAAGCATTTGGAAAACACTGTAATGAATTAATCATGAGCAAGAGACCGAGACATAACCATCAAGTATGTGGGAATTTCAGTAGTAGCAGAAGTAGCGCTGGAAAAACCAACTAAACTAAGCAATCCATGAAAAGCCAGCTATACCAAGCAATCTAGAATTCCAAGTGGAACCCAGCAATGGTTTTTTTTCCTTAGTGGTTGCGAGCAGCCTTCCCTCACCAGTGACTACGGCAGCAGGCGGCACATTTTGGGTGTGCCTCAACTCTCTGTCTATAAGGTGTGCGCATTAGCAGCAATGGAGATGTGTGACGGAGGTGAAAACAAAAGAGGCTCGATGTCAGCTTGACAGCAACTCGGGCAGAAACCAATAAGTTGCCTATGAAGCTTAATGCTTTCTTCATTCGTTAAAAAGAGGTACGCATGCTGTGTACTCGGTGGATTCGGTGCATGCCAATGTGGTAGACGGTGCCACAACTATAGTCGGTGGAGACAACCTTAGCCATTTTTCTGGTTCGGGCATGCATCCGCGTTGGCCAACAGTGGTCCGGTGGTTTCTCAAGTAGCAGTGGTGATCCATGAGAGGCCGAGGATGATTGGTTTCTATGCCATAGCCATTGTCTAAAAGCTGCAGGTCTACCCATGCCCATGCTTGAACTTGGCAGTTTTACTGTATGACTATTGCTTGTTCAGGCCTCTATTCTTCTTTGGAGTTTTGTATGCTACCATGGTGGGCTTTAATATTATGAAAATTGTGTATTGCGCCATCATAGGAGCCTCCCAGATGCACTCTTTTTCGACTGGCACCTACCCTACCATGGGCACTGGTGGTCATATTTTCGGCGAAGGCTTCGGCTTCCTGGCACATGCACATGGCCTGGCCGCTGACAATGTCTTAGACGTGGTTCTGGTGAATGTGTCAGGCGTGATGGTTGCACATGGGTAAGGATGTGTTCTGGGTGCTCATAGAGGTGGTGGGGGGTCATGGCCAAATGGAAGCTCCACCTTTGGCCGCGAATGCAGTCGCAGCCGTAGCCACAGTCAAGGCTGCAGCTCTGGCTGATTTGGCAGATCTAACAAATCTGCTGGTTGTGGTCGTAGCAGAGGCTACGATTCTAACAGATCTACCACCTGATCCATATTTCGATCCTGTTCTGCATCCTGATCCACATGTTGTTTCTATCTTCAGCCACAATGTTGGATCTACTTCTGCGCAGAACTTGAGCCCTCCTCCTCCTCCTACTCTGTGCATTGTTTTCATGTTTTATCACCCATGATCTGTATTTCTGTTTTGCAATGGACATAACCTTTCATAACACGATGTAACCTTTAATAACATGTCAGCGTTATGCACAAAGGTGACATTACCAAAATGGCCTGTCAAGAAAGTCAACGTTAGTCAGCGTTATGGACAAAATTAGCATTACCGAATTATGACTGGTAATGGCCTCTCGACCAAAAAAATGTTTTTTTGAGATACCAAAAAATGGTTCTTTAAGATAACAAAAAAAATGGTTGTTTGATGTATAAAAAATAGGTTCTTCAAGATATATGAAAAAAATATTCTTCAAGATTTGAGAAAAATTTTCTTCAAAATATAAGAAGAAAGGTTTTTAAATATACTAGAAAATGTTTTTCGTGATACTAGAAAATGATTCTTTGAGATACTTAAAAAAATATTTCAGAAACCAAAAAATGATTCTTTAAGATTGTAGAAAAAGTTTCTTGAGATATTTAGAAAATCATTTTTTGATATAATAGAAAAAATTCCTTGAGAAATTAGAAAAAGGTTCTTTGAAATACCAAAAAATGATTCCTGGAGATACTAGAAAATGGTTGTTCGAGATACCTAAAAAAGGTTCTTCAAAATACCAGAAATAAATTTTTTGATATACCAGAAAAAGATTCTTAAAGATTCCAAAAAATTATACTAGAATATAGTTATTTAAGATAGCATAAAAATGTTCTCTAAAATACCAACAATAATGTTATTCAAGATACTAGAAAATGGTTCTTTGATATACTAGAATCTTTTATTTTCGAGAGAGCATTACTCACTTTCCCAAAAGAGGTTGTTCAAAATGCTAAAATATGGTTATTTAAGATTTTAGAAAATGTTTCTTTAATACTAGAAAAATGTATAGAAAAATATTTTTTGAGATAAAAGAAAAAGGTTTTCTGAGATATTATAAAAAGGGTTTTTTGATATACTATAAAATGATTTTTCAAGATACTAGAAAAAAATGGTTCTTTGATATACTATAAAAAGGTTCTTCAAGGTACTATAAAATGTTTCTTTGAAATACCAGAAAAACGTTATTTGAGATACCATAAAAAAGGTTCTTTGAGATACTAGAAAAGAGGGTCTTCAAGATACCAGAAATGGTTCTTTAAAATACCAGAAAAAGTTTCTTTAACACACTAGGAAAAGATTCTTTAAGATATCAAAAAATGATCCTTTAAGATGCTAGAGAAGTAGTTTTTCAAGGTATCAGAAAAAAATTGTTTGAGATATAAGAAAATGATTCCTTGAGATACTAAAAAATAATTCTTTGAGATAATATAAAATAGTTCTCCAGCTATCTAAAATTGGTTCTTCGAGATACAAGAAAATTATTTTTTAAGATACTAGAAAAATGTTCTTTAAGATATCAAAAAGTAGTTCTTTGAGGTGTCACCAAAAGGTTCTTCAAGATACAAAAAAACAAAAAAACATTCTTTGAAATATTAGAAAAAATGTTCTTTAAGATAATAGAAAAGGTTTCTTTGACATATTATAAAATGTTTCTTTGAAGTTACCTAGAAAATGTTTCTTTTGAGATACTATAAAATGGTTTTACAAAATACCAAAAAAAAATTCTTTGATATACCAAAAAAAAGGTTTTTTTGAGATACTAGAAAAATATTTATTGAGATACAAAAAAATGGTGGCTTTGAGATTCCAGCAAAATGTTTCCTCAATATAAATAAAAAATATTATTCGACATACTAAACAATAGTTATTTAAGATACCAGAAAATGGTTTTTTAAGATATTAGAAAATAGTTTTTCGAGATACCAGAAAATGGTTTTTCAACATACTAAAAGTACTTTCTTTTATATACCACAAGGTTCTTCAAGACACTAGAAAATCATTCTTTGATATACCAGAAAAAGGTACATTGAGATACCCAAAAAATACGAGAACATGTTAAGATACGAGAACATGTTAAAGCTTTATTAACTCACTAGTTAAAACATAAAATGTTCTTTAAGATACCAAAAACAAAATACCACAATATGATTGTTTGAGTCGCCAAAAATAAGATCTTCAATATGAGAAAATTATTCAAAAAAAAGGTTTTTTGAGATACTATAAAAACATTATTTGGAGATATCAAAAAAAGGTTCTTCAAGATTGTAGAGAATGGTTCTTTGAGATACAGAAAAAATAATTCTTTGAGATACCATAAAATGATTTTTTGAGATATTAAAAAAAACAATTTTGAGATATTATAAAAATGAATTTTTGAGATACCAGAAAAAAGATTTTTTAAGATATAAGAAAATTTTTCTTTATGATACTAGAGAAATATTTTTCAACATAGTATAAAAGGTTCTTTAAGATATTAAAAAATTGTTCCTTAAGATGCTATAAAAGGTTCTTCAAGATACAAGAAAAAAGTTATTAAAGGTACTAGAAAATCTCTTTGATAATCTAGAAAATAAAGCTTTGACATATCATAATATCATTCTTTGAAGTACTAGAAAATGGTTATTCAAGATACTAAAAAATGATTTTTTGAGATACCGAAAAAAAGTCCTTTAACATACTAGAAAAAAGATCTCTAATATACAAGAAAAATATTCATTAATATAACAAAAAAAAAGTTATTCTAAATACCAGGAAAAGGATCTTTGAGATGCTATAAAAAGGTTTTTATAAAATAATAGCTAACAATTTTTTAAAATACCAAAAAATGATTTTTCAATATACTAATAAATGGTTCTTTTAAATATCATAAAATATGGTTCTTGAACATACTAGAAAAAGGTTCTTAAAGAGGCTAGTAAGATTTTTTGAAATACTAGAAGGTGTTTTTTGAGATACCAGAAAAAGATTATTTAAGATACAAGAAAAGTAGTTTTTTTAGATATTAAGAAAAGGTTCTTCAAGATAATAGAAAATGTTTCTCTAACCTATTATAAAGTAGTTCTTTGAAATAGCAAAAAATGGTTCTTTAAGATGCCAAAAAATAATTTTTTACGTATCAGAAAAAAAAACTTTAAAATACCAAAAATTGATTTTTCTAGATACTAGAAAAAGTTCTTCGAGATACAAGTAAAAGGTTCTTTAAGATACTATAAAAAGTTTTTTAGACACCAAAGAGGTTCTTTGAGATATGAAAAATGGGTACTTTGAGAAATATTAAAGAAAATGTTATTTAAGATACCATAAAATGGTTCTTTAAGATAAAATAAAAAAGTTTTTTGAGATACCAGAAAAAGGTTCTTTTGGGATATCAAAATAATTATTCGAGATAAAAAAATTTATTTTCTTAAAATAAAAAAAATAATTCTTTAAGGTACTAGAAAAAGATTTTTTGAGATATTAAAAAATGATTTTTTAGAATATTAGAAAAAAGTTCTTCAAAATAGTAGACAAAAATTTCTTTAAGATACTAACAAAAAATTATTACATGAGAAACTAGAAAAAAGTTCTTTAACATACTATAAAATGGTTTTTCGAAATACCAAAAAATGGTTATTCAAGATACCATAAATGGTTCTTCGAGATACCAAAATCAGTTCTTCAAGATACAAGAAAAAATTTCTTTGAGATACTAGAAATGGTTCTATGAGATACAAAAAGGAAGGTTTTTTTGAGATATTAGAAAATGATTCTTCAAGATACCTGAAAAGGGTACCCTTGAAATACTAGTAAAATGGTTTTTTAACAAAATAAAAAATTGTTCTTCAACATACTAGAAGACTTGTTGAGATACTAGAAAGATATTTTTTAAGATACCAAAGAAAGGTTATTCAAAGTATCAAAAGGTTATTCAAATATATAAGAAAATGTTGTTTAAGATACCAAAAAATGGTTTTTTAAGATAAAATAAAAAGGTTTTTTGAGATATTAAAAAAAGGTTATTTTGAGATATCAAAAAAATTATTTGAGATAAAAAAATATTTCATTAAAATAGAGGAAAAAATGATTTTTTGAGTTACCAAAAAAAGATTTTTCAAAATACTAAAAAATAGTTCTTTATGACACTAGAAAAAAGTTCTTCAAAATACTAGACAAAAGTTTTTTTAAAATACTAACAAAAAAGGTTTTTTGAAATATTAAAAAATTATGATGTGAGATACTCAAAAATTAAAAATAGTTTTTTAAGATACCATAAATGGTTCTTTGAGGTACTAGAACTAGTTCTTTGACATATAAGAAAGTAGTTCTTTTATATACCACAAATGGTTCTGTAAGATACAAAACAGAAGGTTTTATCAGGATACTAGAAAATAATTCTTCGATATACCCGAAAATGGTACCCTTGAGATACTAGTAAAATGGTTCTTTGACAAACTAAAAAATGGTTCTTTAACATACTAGAAGACTTATCGAGATACTAGAAAGTGATTTTTAAAGATATCAAAAAAAGGTTATTTAAAATATTAAAAAAGTTCGCTTGAGATACTAGAAAAGGGATCTCTAACATACTAGAAAATAGTTCCTCAAGCTATTAAAAAAATGTTATTTGAAATACCATAAAAAGGTTATTCGAGATACTAGAAAATGATTTTTGTAGAAGAATAGCAAATGATTGTTTAAGATACCAAAAAATGATTATTTAAGATAAAAGTAAAAAGATTTTTTACAAACTATAAAACATAGTCCTTTGGGATATTAAAAAATGGTTTTTAAAGATATTAGAAAAAATGGTTCTTTAACATACCAGAAAATGGTTCTTTTAGAATTTAAAAGGTTTGTCAAGATACTAGTAAATGCTTATTCTAGAAACCAAAAAATATTTTCTTTGATGTATAAGAAAAATAATTTTTGCGAGATATCATAAAATAAGTTCTTTGATATAACAAAATATGGTTCTTTGAGATAACAAAAAAGTGTTCTTAAAGTTATTATAAAAAAATTTCTTGAGATACCAGAAGAAAGGTTCTTTAAGATGCTAGAAAAGGTTTGTTCGAGATACCTAAAAATGATTCTTTGAGATACTAAGAAATGATTTTTTGAATTACCAAACAAAGGTTCTTTGAGATACTAGAAAATGATATCTTTGAGATACCAAAAAATGGTTCTTCAAAATATCAAAAAATGGTTATTTAATATATTAGAAAAATTTTATTTAAGATATCAAAATATATGATTCTTTGAGATACTAGAAAATAGTTCTTCAAGATTTTAGAAAAGCGTTTTTCGAGATAATAGAAAAGCGTTTTTTTGAGGCACTAAAAGAAGGATTCTTTGACATAGTAGAAAAATATTATTTGGCATACAAAATTTTTTTTGAGATATGAGAAAAAACATTTTTTGAGATACAAGAAGAAAGGTTCTTTAAGATGCTAGAAAGTTTCCTTTGAGATATGAGAAAAAAATTTCAAAAAATGGTTATTAAAGATATCAAAAAATTGTTCTTTGAAATACCAAAAAAAAAATTCAAAATATCATAATATGATTATTTGACATATTAGAAAATGGTTCTTTCAAAATACCAGAAAATGCTTCTCCAAGATACTAGAAAAATATTCAAGATATAAGAAAAAATTAATTTTTTGAGAAACTAGAAAAAGGTTGTCCAAGATACCATAAAATAGTTTTTCAACATATTAGAAAAATGGTTTGTCGAGATAGTAGAAAAATGGTTTGTTAATATACCATAAAAAGGTTGTTTGAGATATGAGAAACTAGTTCTACAAAATAAAAGAAAATTGTTCTTCAAGATACTAGAAAGAGATTGTTTGACAAAGTAGAAAAAAATTATTTAAGATGCTGAAAAATAGTTTTTTGATATTTCAAAAAAATATTTTTTGAGATACTAGAAAAAAATACAGAAAAATAGTTTTTGAGATTTTTCGAGATATGAGAACCTTTTGTCTTCCATAGAGCTTTATTAACTCACATGTTAAAAATAAAATGGTTCTTCAAAATACTAGAAGAAGGTTTTTGGAGATATCAAAAATGAATATCAAGAAACAATTATCCAAAAAAATGAACCAAAAAATTATTTTTTAAGATACTAGAAAAAGGATTCTTCTAAGATATTAGAAAAAGGGTTCTTCAAAATACTAGAAAATAATTGTTCGAGATACAAGAAAAAATAATTCCTTGAAATAGTATGAAATGGTTCTTCGAGATACCAGAAAATAGTTTTTCAAGATACTAGAAAAATATTTTTCAAGCTACCATAAGAAAGGTTTTTTGATACATCAAAAAATAATTGATTGACATACTAGAAAACTTAACTTTTAGATACTAAGGAAAGATTTTTTGACATACTATAAAAAGGTTTTTTAAAATACTAAAAAATAGTTCCTTGAGATGTCAGAAGAGGTTTTTCAAAATTGAAAAAAAAAGTTCTTTTAGATACCAAAAAATATTATTTAAGATACCAAAAATGATTCTTTAAAATGTTAAAAAGGGGTTTTCAAGATTTAAGAAAAAGGTCCTTTGAAATAATAGAAAAAGGATCTATAATGTACCAGAAAAAGGTTCTTGAAGAGATGAAAAAATAGTTCTTCAAGATAATAGAAAAAGACTCATAGAAATACTAAAAAAAGATTTTTGTAAAATAAAAACAAACAATTGTCCAAAATACTAGAAAATGTTTCTTAGAAATATCTATAAATTTTTCTTCTAGATATAAAAAAAATAGTTCTTTATGGTACCAGAAAAAAGTTATTCAAGAAACTAGCAAGGTTCTTTGAGATACCAAGAAAGTGTCTTTTGAGACACTAGAAAATGGTTCTTTAAGATACAAGAAAACTAGTTTTTCAAAATACCAGAAAAAGGTTCTTTGAGATACTAGAAAATAGTTCGTTCACATACTAAAAAATAGTTATTTGAAATACCAAAAAACTATTTATTGAGATACCAGAAAATGGTTCTTTGAGATAGAGGGAAAATGATTCTTCAAAATACAAGAAGAAAATTACTCAAAATATTAGAAAATGATTTTTTGACATACTAGAAAAATGATTCTTCAAAATATTTTTTTGAGATACTAGAAAATTATTTTTAAAATATAAAAAAAAAGAATTTTAAGATACCAAAAAATAAATTTTCTAGAAACTAAGACAAGGTTCTTTAAGATACAAGAAAAAGGTTTTTCGAGATTAAGGTACTTTCAAATACCACAAAAGTCTTCTTCAAGATAACAAAAATCTTCTTTGAGATATCACAAAAATATTTTTTGAGATTCTTCATGATATTAAAAATTGATTATTTAAAATATTATAAAATGATTTTTTGATATATGAAAAAATGATCTTTCAACATATAGAAAAGAGGTTCTTCAAGATACTAGAACAAGGTTTTTTGTAAATACTAGAAAAAAGGTTCTTCAAGATACAAGATAATGGTTCTTTAAGAAACTATAAAAATGCTTCTTTAAGATACTAGAAAAAGATTCTTTGAGATACTAAAAAATGGTTCTTTAAGATACTAGAGAAGGTCTTTCTGGATACCAAAAAAATGTTTCTTCAAGATTAAGAAAAAAATTCCTCAAAATATCAAAAAATCATTCTTTGAGGTACCACAATAAGGTTCTTCAACATACCAAAGAATGATTCTTTGAAATGCTAAAAAATTATTTTTCAGGATATCAAAAATTGTTGTTCAAAATACCAAAATTAGTTATTTGAGATATAAGAAAATGATTCTTCAAGATACTAGGAAATGATTCTTTGAAACACCGAAAAAAGGTTCTTAAAGATATTATAAAATAATTTTTCTAAACTAGAAGAAGAAAGGTTTTCTCAGATACAAAATAAAATTTCAAGATAATAGAAAAAATAGTGCTTCGATGTACCAAAAAAATATTCTTTAATATATCATAGAATAGTTCTTTAGGATACTAGAAAAAGGTTCTTTCGAATATTACAAAAAACTTTCTTCTAGATACTAGAAAATGGTTTTTAACTATAAGAAAAAATGTTGATTGACATACAAGATAATGGTTCTTTTACATAACACAAAATGGATCTTTAGGAAACCAAAAAGGTGTTCCTCAAGATACCAAAACTCATTGTTCAATATACCTAAAAATAGTTCTTTGAGATATCATAGAAAGATTCTTCAAGATGTTAAAAAGATGGGATTTTCAATATACCAAACAAAGGTTTTTCCAAATACCTGAAAATGGTACCTTCAACTTACCAAAAATTATTCTTTAAGATATCAAAAAATGATTTTTTAACATACAAGAAAATGGTTCTTCAAGATATTAGAATGTTCTTCAAGATATCAACAAAGGGTTCTTTGAGATAACAAAAGAGGTTTTCATGAGATATTAAAAAATGGTTCTTTTGAAATACTATAAAAAAGGTTATTTTAGATATTAAAAAGTTATTTGAGATATAAGAATAAGATTTTTCAAGATACTAGGAAAAGGTTTTTTAAGATATAAAAAAACATTTCTCATATATACAAGCAAATTATCTTTCAAAATACAAAAAAAAACTATTATTCAAGATACCTGAAAATGGTTCTTCAAGATACCATAAAAGGGTTTTTCAAGATATCACAAAAAGGTTTTTCAAGATACCAAAAAATATATATTTTTAAATGTTAAAAAAAAAAAATTCTTCGAGATATTAGAAAATGGTTCTTTGATATACCATAAGAAGGTTTTTCAAAATACAAGAAAAATGTTTCTTTAGATACTAGAAAATGATTGTTCTCAAGATATTAGAAAAAGATTCTTTGAATACCAGAAATAGGATTTTTCAAAAGGTTTCTATAAGATACCAAAAAATGGTTCTTTGAAACACTAGAAAATGGTTTTCTGAGATAACATAAAAAGGTTTTTCAAGATAAAGGAGGAATATTCTTCGACATACCAACAAATAGTTCATTGTGATACCAAAATTTGGTTTTTTAAGATAGCATAAAAATAGTTGTTTGAGATACTAACAAAAGGTTATTTGAATTATTATAAACAAATTTTTTGACATACTAGATAATGTTTCTTTTGAAATACCAAAAAATGGTTCTTTGAGATACTAGAAAATGGTTCTATGATATAATTAAAAATCAATTCTTCAAGATATCAGAAAAACTTTTTTTAAGATAACAAAAAATACTTCTTCAATATAGTAGAAAAATGATTTTTTGAAATACCACAAAAAGGTTTTTCAAGATACTATAAAAAAGATCTTTAAGATATTAAAAAATGACTTTTTTAGATACAAAAAAAATAATCTTTAAGATATTAAAAAATGGTATCTTCAAGATAACAAAAAAAGGTTCTATGAAATATAAGTAAATAATTCTTTCATATACTAGAAGAAAATTCTTCAAGATACTAGAAAAAGGTTTTTCAAGATATCAGAAAATGATTATTCAAGATATCATAAAATGATTCTTTGAAGTACCATAAAAAGGTTCATCGAGATACCAAAAAGACTATTATTTAAGATATTGAAAAAAGGTTTTTTTAAGATACTTATAAAATGGTCTTTTTCGAGATACTAGAAAATGGTTTTTCAAGATACTTGAATATGATTCTTCGAGATACTAGAAAAAAGTCCTTCGATGATGGCTAGAAAATGAGTATTTCAAGATACAAGAGAATGGTGATTTGGGATACCAAAAATAAGTTATTTGAGATACCAAAAAATGATATTAAAAAATATTTTTTTGGGATATTAAAGAATAATTCTTCAAGAAACAAAAAATTATGATTCTTAAAAATTATTAGTAAAAGGTTTTTCAAGATTTTATATAAAGGTTCTTATAAAAACATATTTTCATGAAAGCATCTTGACTTCTTTTCAGATTTTGCTGCATATTTTGCAATATATTTAATAACAACATATTTTTCAAGGACTGGTTGAAAGTCTGTGTTTGCTCTCCATGTTTGAAGGATCATCCTATTATGAACATTTAACCTTGGATCATTTCGACGTGGTTCATACATAACATGATTTTTGTTTTTTGGATCTTGAAAGAGATCTGATTGAGCTCACAATGGCCATGAAACATTATGCCTAAGGTAATAAATTAAAGTTATAAAATTATTTTCCTAGATCCTATACATTCATGATGCAAATAAGAATCCAGGTATTCAGAGAAATATAATTGTACCTGCAAACTTGCATATGATTTCAGATTCTTAAATATGCTCCTCTCTTACATTGTGTGTGTTGCTGAACTGAATTTAAGAGCTCATCATAATCAATATCAAGATCTATGAATTGCAGTTGTTGACTTTGAATTTCGCATGGATGCCTAGGATTATTACATGTTGCATCTACAAATAAAAGATTTGTATAATTTTTATAATGATTCTTTCAAATAACATAAACAATTTTCTAACATTTAAAATAAATATGTAGAAATTCCAAACAACTTACATGATTGGATATTCCATCTTGATTGAATTTACTATTCCATGCATTTGTTATTGCATCAAAAAACTCTCTTGTCTTTCTAACTGCTTCTAGGTCATTCCAATCAAGTTTATCTATGTTTGGGGCTCCCTTGATCCAAAGAAAGCCATGAACATGTGGTGATCCCCTATGTTGCCATTCATATCTTGTCCAGTAATCAACCACATCAAGTTCTTGAAATAAAATCATTTCTCGAAATGCCTTATGTCGAAGATGCATAAATTCAGCAACTATATGTGGGTTCTCAATAATTTTTTTCATTTTCCACTCTCTTATCTTAGAAACATTTTGTGGGGGTTCTGTAGGCATTACCTTATGTAGATCTGGCTAGTAAAGATCTGCTGCACTCAGAGTAAAAAAAAAAATAGTTGGTGCACCCAACTCATTTATCAAATCAAACAACTGCGCTTTGCATTTTCTCCAATACGAAGGCGTTCCTCGTATCGTTGTTCCAAATATCATCAAATTATCAACAAAATTATCTGATGGTGCATTTTGTAGTCATTCACGTAATTCTTGGATTGTCAATGGTGCTTCTATAATATTTTTTTTGAAAAATACCAATGTTGATTTCAGTGCACAATGTCTCGTTATCATGTTATAAATGTGATACCTGAAAAAAATGAAAATAAAATTCCTATGTAATTAGTTCATAAGATGTCAAAAACATGAATGCTATTTAGCAATGTAAATGTAATTAATTTCTGATACCTAAATTTTTTATGACGTCCAAATCTGCCATCCTTATATCGAAGTAGATGTCTAGCATATTCATGTAACATGATATCCTTGGACCTTCTTGTAAGGAAGTCACATTTTCCACGTGGAAACAACGTTGGAAATGACATTGGAAGCATTCTAACTGTGTTGAACTCATTGATGGGTGACTCTAAAAGTGTTGGCCATTGTGCGTAATCTGAACTTTCAACAGTTGGATTTTCTAACCAAGCTCTTACCAGATCTAGTTCTTTCCCTATAAGAACTGGACGTGATGCTACTGATGATGTGTGTCTAATAATATTTTCCTCCTTTAAATCAACCAAAGGACCATCAAACTGTAATCTCATCTCACCATCCTCCTCAGACAATCTAATATAATGAATCCTTTCAAAAACATTAACATCTCCTGTATCACTGACATCATCCAAAACATGCTCATCTATTTCTACATCTTGATAGAATGGATCATTCTGTTTCTTATACAATAAGGTAGCATACACACGCTTTTTATTTACAACAAAGTTATAGGTTGTTCCAATTTGATCAACTCGTCTTAGTATCAGCATTTGAATTTCATGTATCCTCAAAGCTAGCCTAGTTGCAATTTCAGATACATCTTGCATAAAACTGATGGTATGTCCTTTATATTGTAATTGACCTCCAATAGCATGCATAACTTGTAAAATAGGATTAATTCGTGATATAAGCATTTCTTCAACTTCTGATAGTTCTGATAAGATTATTGGCTGGGGTTCTGGATCCATATCATTATCAATAGAAAAAAGCTTAATCTCTTCACCATCATGATTCAAGATCCCCACTACTTTTTCATTTGCACACCTTGCATATGTTGGACCAAATCTTTATACAGGTTTCATTAACATACTCAAAAAAATTTCATTGCAAATACCACATGATCGAGGAACACTAAACTTATCAACCTCGCTTGAAAATCTTATTATTGCATGCATGATTTCTGTATTTGACTTATGAAGATTTGGATAAGATACCTGATTGTTCGTATGTTCAGAAGATATTTTTTGATGTTCCATTTGCAATCTTGGTTGACCTTGTTCCTGACCAAGTCTTGCAACTAAATCGAACATTTCTACCACTTCTGCTTGTCTTTTTCGTTGTCTAAAACGTTCTTGTCTTTCATGCCCTTGTGCACATCTTCGTTCTATACTAACAATCTCTATAGGATTTATAAGTAATTCATCTTTGACCATCAAATCACCATGACCTCGTCCACGACCATGACCACGACCACGTACTATATCTGAAATAACTTCTTGATGCAATCGAGGCTGATGAACATTTTTATCAACCAAAATGACTGCCAAGCGATTTTCGTGTTCATCTATGTGTTCTCGTCCTTGTCCACGTCCACGTCCACGACCTCTTCCTCGTCCTTGTCTGCAATCCCTTCCATTCTGTGAAATATTATTATATAAAGTGACTTGATATGTTTAGATTTATTAAATCAGACATTAAATGAATTTCATCTAAAAAAAAAATTTCATCTACAAACCTCACTTTCTTTCACCTATTGTTGCTGCATTTCTGCTCGACACATTCTCTGACGTAAGCGATGTTGTTCCATTCTTTGCAACTCCAAAGGATTTCCCCGTTCCCGTGCTTCTCTTCTTCGATCTCTGAGACGTTGTTGTCTCGCTCGATTTAACTCATGCGCTCTATCACCTACAGGATCTATATTTACAAGAATGAGAATTCTTATATAGTATTATGGGTTGTATTAAATTTTAAATAAAACCCTAATTTAAAAATAAAAAAATAGTTATTTTTTTAAAGAAACCTATGGCACGCAATATGTTTTTAAATATAACCCTAACCTAAAAATAAAAATTTGTTTTTTTAAAAAAGCCTTACATAGTATTATGGGTTGTATTAGATTTAAAATAAAACCCAAATTTTTTAAAAAATTATTTTTTAAAAAAAAGGTAAGGCACCTAATATGTTTTTAAATATAACATAAACCTAAAAATAAAAATTAGTTGTTTTTCTAGAATTATTTGGGAAACAGAATTCCACGAAATATTAAGTTGAGCAAGTTTCGTAAGGCACCCAATATGTTTTTAAGTATAACATAAACCTAAAAATAAAAATTAGTTGTTTTTCTAGAATTATTTGGGAAATAGAATTCCATGAAATATTAAGTTGAGCAAGTTTCGTACCCATTGCCGATTTACTGTGCTTCAGTAGGTGCCCCCGAATCCAACAATCCAATGCAAACTGTTAATCCAATGAGGTGTATTTATGGTTTTTAACGGATGCAACCTTTGGAACGAGGACGCAACCTTTCTAAACAAGTTTTAGTCATCGCAAAGCATATAGTTAAAGAGTTTCTCAAATTAAAATTAAAGAAAAAAAAAAGGTAATTGAGTAAAAAAAATTGAAAATCCCATGGGTATTCAGTGAAATTACTCCAGCGAGAGCTTAAGGGAAGTTATGCTAAATAAATTTGCAGAACAGGGAGGGGAGAAAAATAAAATAGCAAGGCTGCCATGCAAAATTAAATACTGGACTTTAAAGGACCAACCAACCTATGAAGCATACAAAGCAAAGCCTCTTTTGATGTAAAGATCGAATCTGGCGAATGCGGAATCTCTGCAAGTCCCTGAAAAATATTTAGAAAAAAAGAAGAAGAAAAATTAAGTTATAGACCAAAGTCTGAATCTGCCATGAAAGAAAATTTCTAAAACACTCGTAAAAGTGTATGTAAAATTATCAATACTGAACAAAAAATGAAACTATTATTTCGCAAACCCAACAGGACAGACACAACAACAAGAAAGAACAATTACAGTTAACTTTTTAGAAAATTTGCAGAATAATATAATAAAAACACACTAACCATCCTTTCAACGAGACGTATGAAATTTGGAAAAAAGAGAGAGAATAAAAGCACAAATCTGCAAAGCTTTGAATCAATCAAACCAATGCAGAACATCTGGAATGCTTACAAGAAGAAGGAATAATAGCAGCAGCATCAACGAAAAGGAGGAAATTTGATTTTGAAAAATTTCAAAAATTTATTCTAATCTCCAAAATCACATGCATTGTTTATTGGGGTTACATTGCCTTCAAGCATATCTGTTCAGGACTAATAAAAGGCCTCGTGACCTATTTTTAAGCTCACGAATAATGAAAACCAAGAACAGACTTCTCTCAATCACTCACAGGGAAAGTACATGCACCCAATTCATTTACTATGCCAACTATTATTTAATTAGAATTATAGAAATGGGGATAATAATTTATAGCTTTTGGAACCTCCTTGAACATGTCTCCGACAACATGTGTGATCCCTTCATCGTACCACAACACAAGTTAATTTTATTACCAGTTCTTTGCTTTACAGTTTTTCAAAAGAAATTAATTAAGCGGAGAAATAAAAAGAGATATTCTGCCACCTTCCCTTTGTGGTGTAGCTTGGATGACATGGGGGAGATCGAAGTTGATGGTGGTGGTGATGTACGTTGGGATCAACAGGGACGTGTTCCAGGAGGTCGCCGCAGCGTAACATACAAAGTTGGGTTACTGAAATGGCCTGTCTGGAATTTTAGTTACACGTCAGCGTTATTCACAAAGTTGTGTTACCGGAATAGCCTATCTAGAATTTTACACATCAGCATTACATGTCAGCACGTTATTCACAAAGTTGCGTTATAAAAATGGGCCATGGAAAAGTCAACATTGGTCAGCGTTACGCACAAAAAAATAATGTTACTGATTTCTGACTGGTAATGGCCTATCGGCCAAACTATCGGCCAAATAATAAAAAAATATCTATGAAAAACATCTTTGACATATTAGAGAAAGGGTTCTTCCAAGATATCAAAAAAAGAAAAGATTGTCTAAGTTACCAAAAAATGACTTTTCAAGATACTAGAAAAAATGATTATTCGAGATATCATAAAAAAGTTCTTCAAGATACTAGAGAATAGTTATTCAAGATAATAAAAGAATATTTTTTGAGATACCAAAAAAGAAGATTGTTCAAGATACCAAAAGAAAAGGTTCTTCAACATATCATAAAATGATTCTTCGAGATACCTGAAAAAGGTTCTTTGACATACTATAAAATAATTCTTCGAGATACCAAAAAATAGTTCTTTGAGATGCTAGAAAGGGTTCTTGAGATACAAGAAAAGAGTTCTTCATGATACTAAAAAAAGGCTTTTTGATATACTAAAAAATTATCTTTTAAGTTACTAGGAAGAAGTTGTTCGAGGTATCAAAAAATGGATCTTTGACATACCAAAAAATTGCTCTCCAAGATACCAAAAATAACTTCTTTAAGATACTATAAAAAGGCTATTTGACATACTAGAAACAAGTTTTTCAAAAATAACAGCAAATAATATGTTTGACATCCCAAAAATTAGATTATTAAGCATACCAAAAACTTATTCTTTGAGATACTAAAACCTCTTATATTTAAGAAAGCTTTAAATACTCACAAGAAAAGGATACCAAAAAATGATTATTTGATATACTGGAAAATAGTTTCTTAATACCTAAAAAATGTCCAAGAAATGCTTCATCGAGATATGAGAAAAAGGATTCTCTTAAGATACCAGAAAAAATGTTTTTCAGGAAAATAGAAAATGGTTTTTCAAGATACCAAAAAAGATTAGTCTTCAAATACCAGAAAAAGGTTCTTCGAGATAAAAGAAAAAGGTTCTTAATGATACCATAAAAATGGTCCTTCAAGATATCGAAAAAGAGGTTCTTCGAAATACCATAAAAAGATTCTTTAACATTCCATAAAAAAGTTTTTACACATACCAAAAAATAGTTCTTTGAAAAACCATAAAATAATTCTTCAAGATGCTAAAAAATTAGTTCTTTGCAATACTAGAAAAAGACTTTGAAATATCAAAAATCTTTTCCTTAAGTTATCTAAAAATGGTTCTTTAAGATACCAAAAATTCATTAGTTAAGAAACAAGAATATGGTTTTATAGATATCAAAAGTTAGTTTACAAGATATCAAAAAATGATTCTTTAACATATTAGAAAAATGTTTCTTAAGATATTAAAAAATATAATTCTTCAAGATATTAGAAAAGAGTTCTTCGATATCCTGAGAAATTATCTTTAAGATACCAAAAAAGAATTTTTCAACATACTAAAAAAGAGATTACTTAAGATACTAGACAAAAGGTTCTTTAACATATCAAAAAATGGTTTTTGAGATACTAGAAAATGGTTTTTGATATACCAGAAATTTGTTTTTTGACAAATAAAAAAATGATTTTTTAATATACTAGAAAATGGTTCTTTAAGATACTTACTAAATGCTCTTTGAGATACTAGAATTTATTTTTTGGGCTACCAAAAAATAGTTCTTCAAAATACCAGAAAAAGCTTATTTAACATACATCAAAATAATTCGTCAGCATACTTGAAAATGTTTATTCAAGATATTATAAGGTTCTTTAACATACTAGAAAAATGGTTCTTTGAGATACTAAACAATATTTCTTTGAGTTACCAGAAAAAATATATTTACATACCAAAACATGGTTCTTTGAGATACTAAAGAATATTTCTTTGAGTTACCAGAAAAAAGATATTTACATACCAAAACATAGTTTTTAAAGATACTCAAAAAAAAATTTCGAGATACTAGAAAAAGGCTCTTTGACATCTTATAAAAATGTTTTTCGATAACAACAAATGATTATTTGAGATACTAGGAAAAGATTATATGAGATAACAACAAATGGTTCTTATAGATACCAAAGAAATGGTTATTCAAAATACCAAAAAATAGATCTTTAAGATACCAAAAAAAAGGTTCTTTGACATACCAAAAAATGATTTTTTGAAAATCAAAAAAATGGTTATTTGAGATATTAAAAAATAGTTCTTCAAATATGAGAAAATGTCTATCGAGGCACTAGAAAATTGTTCTTCGAGATACTAAAAAAAGAATTTTTACAATTAAGGTTCTTTAAAATATTAGAAAATGATATTTGAGATACCAAAAAATGATTATTCAAGATACTATAAAAATATTGATCGAGTTACTAAATAAATGATTTCTAATATACAAAAAAAAAAGTTCTTTGAGATACCAGATAAAGATTCTTTAAGATATTAAAAAATTGTTCTTTAAGATATTAGAAAATAATTCTTTGAGATACCTAAAAATGGGTATTTGAAAAATCTAAAAATAGTTCTATGAGATACTAGGAAAAGGTTCTTTCAAGATATGAGAAAAAAGATTCTTTGAAATACCAAAAGGTTATTCAATATACTATAAAAAATTATTTTTTAAGGTATTAGAAAAAAGGTTATTCAAGATACTAGAAAAAGGTTTCTTTAAGATACCCAAAAAAATGTTGATTAAGATACCAAAAAATGGTTATTCCAAATACTAGAAAAAGACTCTTTGACATACTAGAAAATAATTCTTTAACATACTAGAAAATGATTTTTTCAGATACATAAAATGGTACTTTAAGATAAGGGAACTAGTTTTTTAAGATACCAGAAAATGATTGTTTGAGGTACTAGAAAAAGGTTCTTTGAAATATTAGAAATTGATACATTTGGGATACTTACAAAATGGTTTTTCGAGACACCAGAAAATCATTCTTTGAAATACTAAAAGGTTCTTCGAGATACTAAAAAAAAGATTATTTAAAATACTTAAAAGAGATCCTTTAAGATACCAAAAAATGATTCTTTGATATACCAAAAAATGAGTATTCAATATACTAGAAAATGATTCTTACAGATATCAAAGATATATTTTTCAAAATACTAGAAAAAGGCTATTTAAAGATACATAGAAAAAGATTGTTCGAGATACCAAAAAATGGGTTTTTTACATAATAGAAAAAGTGGCTCTTTAAAGTACAAGGAAAATTTTCTTCAATATACAATAAAAAGGTCTTTTGAGATACTAGAAAAACATTTTTTGATATATGGGAAAAGTTTCTTTTGAATACTTGAAAAAGGTTCATCAAGATATCAAAAAATAGTTCTGTCAGTATACTAGAAAAATGTTTTTCAACATACGAGAAAATGACTTTTTAAGAAACTAGAAAATGGTTAATTGAGATACTAAAACTAATTCTTGTAGATACCAAAAAATACCTCTTTGAGATACAATACAATGGTTCTTTGAGATAACAAAAAGAAGGTTCTTTTTAAATATAAGAAAAAGGTACTTTAAGATACAAGAAACTGGTACCTTTATCATACCAGCACAATAGATATTTAAAATATCAGAAAATTTTTCTTTAAGATATCTGAAGATTCTTTAAAATACTAGAAAAATATATTTTAAGATACGAGAAAATGGTTCTTCAAGATACTTGAAGGTTCTTTGAGATATCAAAAAAGTATTATTCAAGATACTAAAAAAATGTTCTTTGAGATACTAGAGAAAAATTTCTTTAACATACCCAAAAAAGATTCTTCGAGATACCAAAAGGTTATTCAAGGCATCAAAAAAATCTTGTTTGAGATACCAGTAAAAAAATTTTCGACATACTTGAAAAAGCTTCTTCGACATACTAACAAATTGTTTGTTAAGATCCCAAAAAAAGTATTCTTCAAGATACATGAAAATGGTTTTTCAAAATAACATTAAATGATTATTTAAGATATCATGAAAAGTTTTTTCGAGATATTGAAAAATTATTTTTCAAGATGATAAGAAAATGTTCTTCAAGATACTAAAAAATAGGTCTTTAAGATACTAGAAAATAGTTCCTTGACATACTAGAAAATGGTTCTTCAAGATACTAGAAAAGAATTCTTTTTAAAATACCAAAAAAATGTTCTTTAAGATACCAAAAAAGGGTTCTTCTAAAAACATTCTTTCAGGTGCCAAAAAATGGTTCTTTAACATATCAAAAAAATGTTCTTCAAAATGCCAAAGAACAAATTTTTGAGATCATAGAAATAGGTTTTTTGAGATAAAAGAAAATTGTTTTTCAACATACTAGCAAATGGTTTATCGCAATACCAAAAATTACTTCTTTGAGATAGTAGAAAAGCACTTCTTTAAGATATTTATAAAAGGTTTTTCAAGATATTAGAAAATGGTTCTTCAAGATATTAGAAAATAGTTATTCAAGATATAAGAAAAAGATTCTTCAAGATACCAAATAAAGGTTTTTTGAAGATACCTAAAAAATATTTCTTTCAAGATACCAAAATATAGCTTTTTAAGATATTAGAAAAAGATTTTTTAAGATACTGAAAAATAGTATCTTTGATATACTAAAAAATAATTTCTTGAAATAACGAAAAAAGGTTCTTCAAGTTATTAGAAAAATATTATTTTAGATACCAGAAAATGGTTATTCGTACATACCAAAAAATATTCTTCAAAATACTATAAAAGACTCTTCAATGTAATAGAAAATTGGTTCTTTGAAATATAGAAAAAAGGATCTTTGAAATAGAAAACAAGGTTCTGTGAAGATACATATAAAGTGGTTCTATTGAGATATTATAAAATGGTTTTTATAGATACCAAAAATAGGTTCTTTGAAATACTAAAAAAATAGTATCTTTGGTGTAATCAAAAAATAGTTCTTCAAGATGTCATAAAATGGTTCTTTAAGATATTAAAAAAATATTATTGAAAATTCAAAAAAAATATTTTTTGAGATACTAGAAAAAGGTTATTTAATATACCAAAAAATGGTTCTTTAATATACTTGAAAAAGATTGTTGAAGATACCATAAAAAATTTGTTTAAGATATTAGGAAAATAGTTTTTAAAAATACCAAAAAATGTTTTAGCATACTATAAAAAATTTCTTTGAAGATACCTAAAAAATGATTCTTTTGAGATACCAAAAAAAGGTTTTTCGATATAGGAAAAATGGTATCTTTAAGATACTAAAAAATTGTTTTTCAAGATACCATAAAATGGTTGTTCAAGTTATCAAAAAGTATTTTTCAAAATACTAGTAAAATATTTTTTGACATACTAAAAAAATGTTTTTCGAGATATCAAAAAATGATTCTTTAAGAAACCAAAAAAATATTCATCAAGATACAAGAGAAATGGCTATTCAACAAGCTAGAAACAAATTTTATGAAATACTAGGAAAGATTTTTTGAAGATACCTAGAAAATAATTTTTTTGAGAGAGCAGAAAATGATTTTTTTGATATACTAAAAAAATGTTTCTCAAGATACTAAAAAATGGTATCTTAGCAATAATAAGAATATGGTTTTTTAAGATACTAGAGGAAGGTTCTTCAACATATCAAAAAGAATTTCCTTAAAATAATTGAAAAAGATTCTTCAACATACCATTTACAAGAAGCTAATTTCTATCTAAAAAGATTTTATTTCAAGATACTACAAATAGGTTTTTTAAGATACTATAAAAATGGTTCCTTAAGATCATAGACAAAGGTATACCAAAAAAAGTTGTTTTGAAAATACATAAAAAATGGTTCTTTCAAGATACTAAAAAATGGTATTTTGGGATATTAGAAAATGGTTTTTCTAGAAAATAATTCTTTGAAATACCAAAGAAAAGGTGTTTTATAAACTAGAATAGGATTCTTTTAGATACGACAAAATGATATCTAAGAGATACTAGAAATTTATTTTTTAAGATACAAGAAAAAGATTTTTCAACATACTAGAAAATAGTATATTCGATATATTAGAAAATGGTTTTTAAAGATAGAAAAACAAGGGTTTTTGAGATACTAAAAGAAGGCTCTTTGAGATATCAATAAAAGGTTATTTGAGATACAAGAAAATGGTTCTTCGAGATACCAA
The DNA here is from genome assembly GCA_015680685.1 of Gnetum montanum. Lineage (NCBI taxonomy): Eukaryota > Viridiplantae > Streptophyta > Gnetopsida > Gnetales > Gnetaceae > Gnetum > Gnetum montanum. Next base: position 393,125 of record MNCI01033808.1, on the reverse strand, counting down.
AAGAAGATTCTTCAAGGTATTGAAAAAATATTATTTAAAATACCAGAAAAATGGTCTTCAAGATACAAAAAAAAGGTTCTTCGAGTTAGTAGAAAAAGATTCTTTTAAGATACCTATAAAATGGTTATTTCATGATACTAGAAAATGATGTTTCAAGATACTAAAAATAGGTTCTTCGAGAAACTAAGAAATAGTTCTTCAAGATATTAGAAAGGATTTTTCAAAATTAAAGAAAATGATTTTTCAAGATAGCAGAAGAAATTTTTTTAACATACTATAAAAATGTTCTTCAAAAATACCTAGATTATGGTTATTTAAAAAAACTAGAAAAAATTTTTTATGATACCAAAAAATGATTCATAGAGATACTAGAAAATGATTTTTTAAGATACAAGAAAAAGGTTCTTTAAGATATCACAAAAAGATTGGATGAGATACCAAAAATATCTTATTTGAGATATTAGAAAATGGGTTTTTAAGAAACTACAAAAAGGTTCATCAAGATCAAAAAAAAAATGGTTTTCCAATATACTAGAAAAACGTTTTTTGAGATGCTAGAAAAAAGTATTTGAAGAGACTTAGAAAATGGATTTTTTAAGATGCTAAAAAATAATTTTTTTGAGATAGTAGAAAATAGATTTTTGGAATAATAGAAAAAGGTTCTTCTAAATATCAGAAAACTATAGCTTCAAGGTATCAAAAAATGGTTCTTTAAAATACCAAAAAATAATTTCTTGGAAAACTAAAAAAAGCATCTTCCATATATCATAAAAAGGTTATTTGAGATATCAAAAAAAAATTCTTTGATATACCAAGATATGGTTCTTTAAAACACTAAAAAAAAAGTTCTTCAAGATATCTAAAAAATAGTTCTTCAAATTACCAAAAAATGTTGCTTAATATACTAAAAGAATGTTCTTTAAAGATACATAAAAATCAGTTCTCTTGAGATATCAAAAAATGACTTTTCTAAATATTAGAAAAATTTTATTTAAGATACCAAGAAATTGTATCTACCATATACCAAAAAATTGATTTTCTAAGATACTTGAAAATAATTTTTTAAGATACAAAAAATAGGTTCTTTGAGATATTAAAAAAAGTTTCTTTGAGATACTAGAAAAAGATTCTTTAAGATTCTAATGAAACTCATTTTGAGATACAAGAGAAAGGTTGATCCAAATATTAGAAAAATATTCATCAAATATACCTAAAAATCAGCTCCTTTGAGATTTCAAAAAATGGTTTCTTTAGATACTAGAAATAGGTTCTTTGAGATAACAGAAAGTAATATCTTCAAGATACCATAAAAGGGTTCATTGAGATACTATAAAAGGTTCTTTAAGATACCAAAAAAAATGTTATTGAAGATACCAAAAAATAGTATCTATCATATACTAGAAAATGGTTGTCTAAAATACTTGAATATAACTTTTTAAAATACAAGAAAATGGTTTTTTGAGATATCAAAAAAATATTCTTTAAAATACCATAAAATGATTTTTTGAGATGCTAGAAAATGATTCTTTGAGATAGCAATGAAACTCTTTTTGACACAAGAGAAAGTTTGATCTAGATATTACAAAAATATTCATTAAATATACCTAAAAATTAGTTCTTTTGAGATATCAAAAATGGTTTTTCTATATACTAGAAATAGGTTCTTTAAAATACCATAAAATAATATTTTCAACATACCAAAAAAGGGTTCATTGAGATACAATAAAAGGTTCTTTAAGATACCAAAAAAATGTTGTTTGAGATAACAGAAAAAGTTTATTTGAGATTCCAAAAAATTATTCTTTAACATCTTAGAAAATGATTTTTTGAGGTACCAAAAAAATGTTTTTCGAAATACTAGAAATAAGATTTTTTAAAATACCAAAAAATAATTCTTTAAGATACGAGTACCTTTTGTCTCGTATAGATCTTTATTAACTCACAAGTTAGAAACAACATGGTTTTTCAAGATACTAGAAAATGATTGTCCGAGATACAAAAGAATGGTTTTTCAATACCAAAAAAAAATTATTTAAGATAATAGAAAAATGTTATTCGAGATAATAGAAAAAGTTTATTTAAGATACCAAAAAATCATTCTTTGACATCCCAGAAAAAAATTCTTCGAAATACCAAAAAATGTTCTTCAAAATACTAAAAATAAGGTTTTTTAGAATACCAAAAAATAATTCTTTACGATACAAGTACCTTTTATCTCTTATAGATCTTTATTGACTCATAAGCTAGAAACAACATGGTTCTTCGAAATACTAGAAAAAGGTTTTTTGAAATACAAAACAATTGTACTAGAAAATGATTATTTGAAATACCAAAGAATGGTTTTTTAATACTAAAAAAAGGTTTTTCAAGATATTAGAAAAATATTTTTTCTAACATACTAGAAAAAAGTTGTTTGATATACTAGAAAATAGTTCTTTAAGATACCAAAGAAAGGTTCTTCAAGATACTAGAAAACTCTTTTTTGAGATACTAAGAAATGGTTCTTCAACATATCATAAAATGGTTCTTTGAGAAATGACAGTTCTTTAAAATGTTGAAAAAGATTCTTGAAGATAGAAGAAAAAGTTCATTGAGATACCAAAAATAGATTCTTTGAGATGCTAAAAAAATGATTCTTTATGATACCAAAAAAATGTTTTTTGAGGTACCAGAAAAAAGATTTTTTATATACCAAAATAAAATGTTCTTTGATCTACTAGAAAAAAGTTCTTCAAAATATTAGAAAATTATTTTTCAAGATACTAAAAAAAATTTCAACATATCATAAAATGGTTTTTTAAGATACTAGAAAATGATTTGTTAAGATTCCAAAAAAGGTTCTTTGAGAGATAAGAAAAAAGTTCTTTAAAATATTTAACAAAAGTTCTTTGAGATATTAGAAGAATGTTCTTTGGGACAATAGAAAAAGGATCTTTGACATATTAGAAAATGATTTTTCAAGATATCAAGAAAACGTTCTTCAATATACTAAAAAAAGGATCTTCGAGATACTAAAAAAAGGTTTTTTGAGAATTGTCGTAAGTGATTATTCAAAATATTAGAAAACTATTCTTCAAGATACTAGCAAATGGTTCTCCTACATATAAGAAAAAAGGTTCTTTGTGATACCAAAAAATAATTTATCAAAATACCATAAAAATGTTCTTCAAGATATTGGAAAAGTAGTTCCTCGAAATAGTAAAATGAGATTTTTTGAGATACCAAAAAAAGTTTTTAAAGATACTAGAAAAAGGTTATTTGAGATTCTAAATAAAGTTTCTTCATAGATACTTAGAAAATGATTCTTTTGAAATACCGGAAAATGGTTTTTAAAGATACTAGAAAAAGGTTCTTCAATATGCCAATAAATGGTATCTTTGAAATATCAAAAAATGATTTTTTCGACATACTAGAATATGGTTCTTAAACATATGAAAAAATAGTTCATAAATATACTACAAAAATGTTCTTCTACATACCAAAAAGTGTTTCTTCAAAGATACATAGAAAATGGTTCTTTGAAGATACCAAAAAATGGTTTTTTGAGATACTAAAAAATGGTTCTTCAAGAAAACAATTCTTTGAAATACTAGAATTAAGGTTTTGCATTTCCACTATTGTTAAAATTTTTTTCTATTTGTGGAACTAGCCGATTCTTATATTTTTATAGATCAATGCGCTTTTTAAATTCCTTCGTTCTTAAACTTTTTATGAATTAATGTACTAATTTTGTTTCTTAAGAACGGAAAGTGTAATTTAATCCCTATTTTTCTAGTTATTCTAAAATTTATTATTAGATTTAATTAGAAAATTTTCCTTAAAACATAGTCAAAAACATTACTTGATGATGTACAATATGTTATTTTCTAGAGAATGATTTATGACAAAGGAAGCCAAAACTAAAACTCAAGGCCATTAGTTAGTATTTTTCCAATAAATTACATACTATAATTTACAAGGATGTTGCAACTATTATTATGGTAAAGGGCATGGTACTAGGATCTATCCTATTATTAATAAAAAAGTTGTTCATGAAGTAAAGAAATAACAATTTTTAGAGAAGGAAAACAATGGTAATTTCTAGAAAACACATGAATTTTTTCTAATAAGTTCTCAATGTTTTACTCATCCTTTTAAATTGGAAATTATAAGTAAACTCTCAATATCTTAGGAGAGCTTCAATTTAGGAAAATAAACTTTTTTTAGCAAGCACTAACAATGAAGGTGTTGATGCAAATAAATCTCACCTAGTGCACTACAGAAAGAAGAGATTTGTATATACTAATTTCAATTCAGAAATTCCTGAAGTATCTCATTCTCTCTCTACTAATATTATTGCTCTCAATGTTTTCTCATGAGATAATGCTTTTGTACCTATTAGTAACATGGATTGTGAGACAAATGTTGAGCTTAAAAAATCAAGAAAGAAAGCCTTCTACACCACATTTCAATGTCAATTTTATCATGGAATGTTGAGGGCTTTTCTGATAGGTTCAAAACAAAGATTATTCGGAAATATCTTTGAAACCAACATTTAACTCTAAATTTTCATTTCTTACAAGATCTTAAGATTTCAATGTATGATATTAGTTTTGTTGGTAAATTCACTTTTAAAAACTATAGTGTTTTTTCTATTTCTCATAAAATTAATAAAGGATATATTACTATTCTTAGTTAATAAAAATTAAACTCAAAAAGTATTAAATTTTGACCTTGACAACCTTGGAAGAGTTATTTTTGTACTTGTCACAATGGAAAAGGAGACTTTAGACTTTATAATAGTTATGCTAATACTAATTCAAAATATCAATTAAAGATTTGGAAATATTTTCTATCTCCATCTAAATTTCCATAGACCATTATAGGTGATTTTAATATAGTTGAAATTCATTTAGATAAACTTGATGGTCTTCCTTCTAATATGCCTTCTTAAGAAAAAGAAGATTGATTCAATTTTAAAGAAAAATGTTTTCTTTCTAATGTTTTTTTTTGAGAGAATGTTCGGGTATGTATTACTGAAGTATGGTACACGAGTATACAATTACAAGCGGGGGGGGGTCCCGGAACCCACAGAAAATCAACCTCGGAGGGCCCCAAGCTGAGACACCAAACAACAGAACCGTAAACCTCAAAAACCCCACCAACAAAAAGGGGGGGGG